>CM053501.1:16081786-16104632 GCA_028627145.1 Eidolon dupreanum
CTGCTTAATGTCATCTGTTGGGATAGGCTTTCTTTGATCACATTATCCAAAAGACATAATACTATTTTTGAACTCTAATGTTTATTCTTCTTTATTTTTCTTCAAAACATTAGCTCATATTTTTATTATATGCCAATTTTTCACTGAATATAAGCTTCATGAGGCTAGAAAATTTATTTTTCACTGATATAATTCCAGTTAGAAAGAAGGCACTCAATAAAACTTTTATACAAGCAAAATCATGATGTTCCTTTCCTTACGATGAGGTGAAATTTGTCATATCAATTTATATGATTTATACCTCTTAAGTGCATATGAAAATATGAATGAAAAACAGCAACTTTCAAGTCTTGCAAGAAATGTGTCACTTTGAAAGGAGCTTTGACTTCATATAACAGTGATCTTGAAACACAAGCTTGAACAAGTATTTTAATTTTTCCCAGTCTCAGTTTCACCATTTAATGACAAGAGCTAACAAAAATTATGTTCTAGGATTGTGGTGAGAACTAAATGATATAAGCCATTTTGGACAGTGAAAATTGTGAACATTTAATGAATAATAAATATTCTACATAAGTGAGGTTAGTAGCCCAAAAATAGTAGGGCCAGTCATAGAGAGGCCAGAGTTTTATACTTTCTACTCAAAGAACAGTTTAGTAATGAAACTCAGATTATGGAATTAGACAAGTTTGAATCCTATTGCTCTGTAAACTCTGAGTAAGATATACAACACTTAGAACTACACTTCCTCATTTTGAATATTGGAATAAGGATGTCAATCTTGTGTTGCTTTTGATAGAATTAAATGTGCATTTGCTACTATAGTAAGCATAGCAGGAAAAGTCTGATTTTGTAGATTTTTAAAATTCTGTGTTAAGTTAAAGATTCTTAAGCACAAACATTTCAAATCTCTTTTAGAACAGCTTTATGGTCATAGCAAAATTGGGCAGAAGATACAGAGAATTCCCATATACTCCCTGCCCTGTGGGCACCCATAGCTTCCCTCACTATCAACATCTTGCACCAGAGTGGTACATTTGTTACAATCAGTGAACCTGCAATGAGATGTCATAATCACCTAAAGTTTATACTTTACATTAGGGTTTGCTCCTGGTGTTCTACATTCTGTGGGTCTGACTAACATGTAATGAAATATATCCATTATTATAGTATCATACAGGTTAGCTTCACTACTCTAAAAATCCTCTGTGCTCCAGCCATTCATCTCTATCTTCTTCACTAACCCCTGATCTTTTTAGTGTTTTCACAGTTTTACCTTTTCCAGAATGTTGGAATCATACAGTATGTAGTTATTTTATGTCTCTTTTAAAATTAAGTTAGTAGATGAAAGTGGTGGTGAAAAGGACTGTTAGACCAGATTCAGCACCATGAACCTCTAAACAATCACTGGTAATGTTCAGGGATGAATAATGAAAATACAAACATAGCCAAGATAGACAGAGGAGGAGTTCCAATTTGTTGATGAAAAATAAGAATTTATTGTTCCAGTGGCCAGACTAAACAGCACATTCATTATCTATAGATATTCTTAGTTGACAAGTCACAATCATTGAAGTAATTTTTTATATCTACTGAGGACATCCTTATCCTTTGAAGTGGAAAATTTCAATTCCATATGGTCATCACTGTTTTTTTTTTCTTTAGGAAGACTCTTATATTAGGCCAGCTCACACTCTCCTCAGCTCTCTGGCATGCCTTGCTGAAGGATGAAAGGGAGTGTGCCTGGTGCCATGGCTGGGGCAAGGACTTGTGGTCACACTTTCTGAGACACCTTCCAGGCTAAATGAGATATCAGCAAACTCCATGTCCAGTCCCTTGATGCCCTATCCTGGCTGGGCAGTGGGCATGAAGGCAGGCCTGCTCCCAGAAGCTGGGCACTTTCTTGGATTCCCACAGTCCTTATGTGGGTGGAAGGAGTACCTAGGATAAGGCCGTGGGATGGGTAAAACTTGCTGGAAGTGGTCTGTGAAACAGGTGAGGTGGGGAATATAGAAGTGAGTGATTGCATGGAAATGAAGATAGGAGAATGGGTGAGCAGAAGAATGTAGAAATACCTGCAGTAGTCAAAGAAACATGAAGGGAGCAAAAGGGAAATGACCTGCTGGATAATTCACATAAGATGGAATGGAATGAGGTATGAAGGTGGAAGCTGAGAATAAAAGAAAGGGAATGAGAAAGTCAGAGAAAAAAAAAACAGGGCTTTAGGGTAATAGTTAGACACAGCAAAAGGTTGGAGGAGGGGAGAGCCCACGGTCTGGCCAGCATCAAGCACATGCACAACAGCTGATTTATTGAGAGCTAATCCTTCCTCCTAGGAACGTTAAGTGGGCAACTCATCTGAGTCAGTCCGGGGGCTCAGAGAGGATCAACTGATGTCAACTGGCCCCTGCCCAGCCACAGCTCCCCTCCGGGCTTTTGCCTGCCCTGAGCCTGGCTGCTTAGAGATTGCAGAAGAGCTGAGTGAAGACAGGGACAGGGAGAAAGTAAAACCACTAGAGAAGAATGTGCCAAGCTAAAGGAGTGGCTCCTGGTCCCTTGTTTGTCAGCTCAGAGACTTGGAGTATAATCATGGATATTGGTGAACCGGATAGTCAGGGAGGGAAATGGAACCCAAATGATCTGCTACCTGGTAGTTCTTCCAGTGCTTGGCCAGGTGCTGATTTCCCAGGTGGGGCAGGGCAGTGACTCCCACACCCTCCAATGCTGGGACATTTGCTGACCTGGCCCCCAGAGTGAAAGAGGGCACCTGGCCAGCTCTTGGCTGGGACCTTCCCTGAGACTTGGTTTCTTCATCCCTGCTGGCACAGAAGGCCAGAAGCCAGTGATACCCACTGAGAATGTGCCATGAGCAGAGGGTTGAATTCAACAGCCAGTGTCATTTGTGTGTCCTGAACTTCAAATGAGTGCTCAATCTTCCTTTCTACAGCAGAGACTCCATCAATACCACATGCTGCTTTGGCCCTCCTACTATTGAGTTGCACCACCTCTTCCCCAGCCTCATCCCAGGCCAGACTGGAGGAACAGGGGGTGCACTCTCCACTGGCTCAAGAGCTCCTGGAGACCGCATGAGAGCCAAAGCTCAGGACTTCTGCCTGGCCTCCTGCTAGAGGGCCAGCTGTTACCCACCAGCTTACTGGGCGGCCAGCCTCACCTGCCTTGCATCGAACTTCTCCCTTCAAGTCGTGTCTACATCTGCAAGCTGTGTGCCCAAATACCACAGACTAACTCCTTTGGCCCAGTGGCTTGTGCAGCCGCCAGTCCTTAGTGCAGAAATGGGTGTTTGCTGAACAACCCTGGGAATTTCCTGGGACTCCAGCCTCTGCCACTCACTGGCTGAACAACTCACAGTAACATACTGTGACCCTGGCCCTTTTAACCTGTCCCACAGCCCTTCAAGGCAAGGGAAAGAGGTCATGGAATAAAACAAGGCCTTTCTGGTTTCACTCCCATGTGGACTTGGAACAAAGGGCAAGATGTAAAGAAGCAAAACAAGCAAAAGAGAATTCTTAGGCTCAGACAACGGGTCAGGGATGACTAGCTCCTCGGGGCAGAGGCAGAACAATGACTTGTGTAAAGAGGGTCAGCACCAGGGTGAAGGTCTGAACATGCCATGGACTAAATAGCTGTTGGCTAATGAGTTAGCAAATCTGACATTTTTCTAAGGTTCTGAAGCCTCATCTTTCAGTTATGTTATACTTAGTCAAAATGACAGATCACAGAAGGTTTTGGGGTTCCAACCCCGAGTCTGGCTTTCTGGTAATGACAGAACCAGGGACAACTGTATTGCTGTGTGGACTTGATGGGATGGTTTTTTGTTGACTCACAGAGATGGTAGAAAAGACTATTGGAGGAAGGCGAGACATAGTTGAAAATGACTGGCAGACAGAGTATATGAACATTTCATGAGAACGTGTTGAACACATGAATAACGTGATTAGAAAAGGAGATGAACTCAAAACAGAGGGATTTGACTCTCAGTGAGAAGGTGACTTCTCAAAGGCCAGAGCTGTCACAGCTTCATAGTTATAGGATTGGAGACATGGAAAGAAAGTTGTTATATTGAATTGATGCTCTTTTCTCAATGGTTGGCCTCAAATGAAGCTTTGTGAAAAAATGAATATTCTCATCAAAGACAAAGGGTACTGAGGATGTACCTGTCTTTTGAGAGTTGGGTGAAAATATAGCACCCGAGACCTAGGCAGTTTCCAACAGTTGTATATTCCTGCCCTGTCAGGGTGAAAGAAAAGCTGTGATCCTGACTCTATACTCCTTTTCTCAATATTTTATAAAAGTGTAGTTTTTTTTTTTAAATGAACACTCTCCTCAAGGACCAAGGGTATTTGGGAGGCACACATTATTTTATTCATTTTTGGAATAATTGTTCTTTTTGTAAAATTGTACCCCAAGGTAAATCTTGTCTCATAATGAACCTTGGTTATGGTTCCATAATCTAGGTCGTATTAGTTTAGACTAGAAATGTCCAGCTTTGGAAATTTTATTATAGAGATCACATAATTTTGAAAATAGAATTTCTTAAAATAAGCATCAGAATTCTTTTTAATAATATAGTTTATCAAGAAAGTGATAAATCATAAAATCTATTTTAGTATTGAATAATATACAGCCATCACATTTTTTTATTATTTATTATTATTTATGTCTACAGCACTTGGTCTTCCTAGGTGGTCTCCCATCCAGGTTCTAACCAGGCCCGACCTTGCTTAACTTCTGAGATCAGACATCAGACATTAGGCTTGTTCAAGGTGGCATGGCCATAGACAATGCACCATGGCTCCAGTGGGGGATGAAGCCAGGATCTTCTGCATGTAAAACAGATGTGCTAACCGCTACACTATGGAACCATGTCCATCATCACATCTTAAGACTAAGGTTTTCTTGAGTGCGTTATTTGAACAATTTCTACTATACAGTATGAACTGGATTTTATATGTTGTCTTTGTTTTCAAAAGCATGTTAAAGTATAGACTTCTAATTTTGTCCTCCAGACCTAGTATTTCTGCCCTATAATCTTGCACACAATTAATTCATTGGAAAAATTAATTTGTTTTTATTGCAAGTCAATTAACTTTTTGCTATAAATGTCAGCACTTATAAAGGCATATGTTTTCATTGTAAGCACCAGTGGAATTGTGAAAAAAGGTCTATCATCATTGGAGAGATGTTGCATCATATTCCTGCTTTACTGGTGGATTTTTATAGAATTAGTAACTCGATTTCCTTGAGTTTTCTCATCTGACAAATAAAAATAATATCTACCTGGCAGGATTATTGTGAAGATTAACTGAAAGTATATGTACAATGTCTGTCACCTGGTTGCAGTGCTCTCCCTTCTGGATCCAGACAGCCCAGTGATTAAAATATACATAGTAAAATGATGCTTTATTTTATTATTTTTAATAAGTTTTTTAACTTGAATTTTTATTGCTCTTTATGTTGGTGTTTGTTGCTCTTGATGATGGTGAGCAGTGATATCCAGCAGTGTCACAGTGATCATCCTGGAGAAATCCTATGCTTCACACAAGAGGAATATAGGTATTGATTCCTATAATACATGAAGGTTTTATAATACATGAAGTTTTTTGTTTTGTTTTGGTCTCTAAAGACTGATGCATTATGAAGTGATCAATGAGGTAGACTTCCAATTCTAATTTAAGCTTTTCTAAGTTAACATTTATTTATATTAAGAGTTAATATAGTTAAAATGACAATTTTGTGTAAAGAATATCAGTTTTAGTAATGCTTTGATGAATAATGGAGCCATTAAACATGATGAAAACAAGCTTTGAAAAGTACAGCATTATGTTTTTGGGTTTCAAATGCAACTGACTAATGATCTTGATGGTGAAAAATAGACATTTAGTTGCTTAGAGATACTCCTTTTTTTTCTAATTATTTACATGCATCTGAGGTGATATTTTCAAAAATATTCAGTGATCTACATGTCCATCAAGACAACTAGATAAAGAAGACATGATATCTATATCTATATCTATATCTATATCTATATCTATCTATATCTATATCTATATCTATATCTATATCTATATCTATATCTATATCTATATCTATATCTATATCTATATCTATATCTATATCTATATCTATATATATATATTGGAATATAACTTGGCCACATGAAATTTTACCATTTGCAACAACATGGATGGATCTAGAGTGAAATAAATCAGACTGAGAAAGACAAAGAGCCCATGATTTCACTTCTAGGCGGAATCTAAAAAACAAAATAAACAAACAAACAAAACAGACTTATAGATACAGAGAACAAACTTATGGTGTCAGAAGGCATGAGGGGTAGGGGTACAGATGAAAAAGGTGAGGGATTAAGAAGTGCATGTTAGTAGTCACAAAATAGTCACTAGTCACAAGGATGTAAAGTACAGCATAAAGTCTATAGTCAATAATTTTATAATAATATATGGTAATTGGGTACTAGATTTATCGGAGGTATCACTTTATAAGTTATATAAGTGTCTAGGCACTATGCTATATACCTGCAACTAATATAATATTGAATGTCAGCTGTAATTGAAAAGAACATAACATTAAAATAAAGAGTGATTTTAAAAAATCTTTTAAAGATTAAAGAGTATATATGTGCTTATGTGCATATATTATACAGTAAAGCTATAGAGTTTATGTGTACACTCTCTTAGTTGGATCAGCCTCCCACAAAAGAATATCACAGACTGGGTGTCTTATACAGCAGACATTTATTTTCTTATGGTTCTTGAAACTGGAAGTCTGAGATCAGAGCACTTGCATGGTCAGGTTCTGGTGAGGACTGTCTTCCCGGTTTGCAGAAAACTGTCTTCTCACTTGTCCTCACTTAGAGGAAAGTGATGGAGAGCAAGCAAGCTCTCTTATCTCTCTTCTTGTAAGGGCAGTCATCCCATGACAAGGGCCTCACTCTCCTGGCCCATCTAAACTTAATTCCATCTCTAAATATTGTTCCATCGAGGGTTAGGGCTTCAACGTGTGAATTTTAGGGGGAAACAATTAAGTCCATGGTGTGTGTATATGTATGCCTTTAGGAAGTGAAGAATTTACTGAAAAATTAATGACATTAAAATTACTGTATTTTAGGATTGCTTCATCATTATATATGAGATGGAAAGATGTAGAATGCTCTCCTGAAAACAGTAGTATTTTCTTTCATGTTGTTTTATTTTTGTCTCCAAATTAAAACATTAGTGTACTTTTATTAGTATGTTAAGACTCACAGGAGATAGTATTCTAACAATGATTTACTTGTTCTGGGCATATCATTAAAAGGCAGCCAGTCATTGTATTCCAGAGGTTTTCAACCATGGGTGGAAATGAAGAACTCTATGAAAAATACAATACACTGTGAAACACAATAATAGAATCTCAAAGTACTGAGAAAACATGTTGGAGAAACATTTTACTGTGTCTGAAAACAATCAGCATAGATTGAACTATATTTTGAAGGAAAATAGAGTTGAGTCACTCCACAAAAATGTGGAAGGATGTTCCATGCTAAAGACTCAGCGTATACAGAAATATAAATAAGAAATATAGGAGACATTGTCTTAACATCTCAGATACCAAAATCAACACAATTCTGGGAGACCAGTTGCTCTGAGGTGGTTACTAATTCTTAGGTTCTGAACAAATCAATTTTGTTGCATTCTGGGGAAATTCAGGGTACATTTATGGTAGTCATCACACAGCTAACCAATATTCCTGGTTCTCCTTTTCACAGACACTAGTAAATTTGACTTCCTAACTCCTTTGAAGGTAGAGGTTACATGTGACTTGCCCTAGCCAATGAAATGTGTATAAGCAAAATCTGTCACTTCAGGGCTGGGGTATTTAATGTTGATGCAAAATTGCTTCATGTAATGGGATCTCCAAAGCCCGGATCCCCCTGTGAAGCTTGATGAAAAACAAATGTCTGTTATGTTCAGCCGCTGAGGTTTGGGCTTATTTGTAACTGAGGCATAACGTAGCCTGATACAATAATACAACTGTTTCGCCCAAAAAAGAATTTATTTTGTTATGAAATTGGAATTAGACTCCAGGCTCTGATCATTATAAACAAGCTTTTCACTCACATGACTGTCCAGCAGCATTGAAGAATCTAGGAGGATCCTGGACAATTGCTTGTCATTCCTATCACCCCTGTCTCCCCTACTCCTCAGTCACCGTGACAACTCAAACACCATCCCCATCAATTTCCCATTCCCTCCCCGCCACACTGTAAACAGCTGGCCTCCATGGACCAGGGAGATTATAAAAAGCAGTCAGTGGGACTGGACTGAGATGCTTACAGAACCTGAACTTCTAAAGGGGTGACCATTACCGACTCTACCAGTTTGTTGCCATCAGGACATTCACTCTCGGTTGACAAATCTTTCAAGAACAACCAACATCCAGATTTCCATGTCCAATCTTTTGATTCAATAATGTCTGCAACAACTTAAAATGTTTAAATTTAAGATTTAAGCACGCTCGAAGTTAATCCAAACAGTTCTATTGGTTTCATGAAGCCACTGTGCAGCATTTTGCAAGCAATGTGTCCAATGCTAGTGAAACTTGAGCTTTTACTTTGCAAAATTTCCTCCTATTCCAAGTGACAAAATATATCGTTTAACACCTTACCAGTAGAGAAGCTGCATGGTTGTGTAACAGCCATGACACTTGCTAACATCTGCCCTGTTCTCCTTATTGCAAAGTTTAATTTAATAATGAGATTGTTCTGTCATTGTCTCAGTTAACTAATAGCAGAATCCAATCTTCTGGATTCCAAGCCATCACAGTGTGCTCTTTCTTGCCAACATGTCCTATTTAGTTATTTAATTTTTCAAATCCTGTTTACTGCCTCTCCTGTCCCAGAATGTCCTTAAACATCCTTCATGGGGCTGGTTCTGAAGGCCACTACAGAAAAATGATTAAGTAGTAGAGGAAAATATGAAATGGAAATGAAGAAGAGGAATCAGTGGCCAGGAAGAAAGCTTGAGTCCCTGCTTGCTGTGACCAGGCCTCACAGGTACCCAGCTGTGACTGTGACAGGGGAGAGTAACTCCTTGGAATCAGGCCTCCTTTCACTGGTGGGAACACAGTGCCTCTCAGGCTAGGATTGGTGCCTTCTCTAGCCCACTTAGAGTAGAAGGAAGGAAAATAGGACGGCGAAGAGGAAGAAGGATGTGGCAAACAGAAGAGGGGACAGGCGGGGAGCTGGAACTCACACCCGCCAGCCCAACACAAGTGAGGCTGCCTAGAAGCCAATGCAGGAGATTGCTGCTTGAGGGAGGGAGCCGGAGTGGGCGGGGCAGGAGCTGTTAGAAGGGCCCCAGGTCACAGACCGGATCTATGCTGGACGGTCTAACTGGTCTAACTGCGGGGCTGGGAGGTAAGGAGGGCGACCCACATGCAGGCAGATCGGGTGTGCACACCCTGCTTGCTACCTGAGGTCCCATGGTGGTTGGCTGTGGGGTCCGTGGGAGAGGAGGTGGGTGAGACCCTGTTAGAAGAGTTGTAAAAAGCCCATGGGTCCACAGACTTGACTCTAGTCTGTTTACTCTGTACAGGACAGGGATGCTAGTTGATACAGTGTGGTGTGATCTTGACTCTCACCCGTGTTCCCCAGACAGCATCTTATTCTCTGTGGTACACCTTAAGGAAATGTGAGAGTTTGAGCTTAAGTTATCTGTTTGAATTTTAAAAGTGTTTAAGTGAATGTGGGACCATTCTCTGCTGTCAATCACAAAAGGCCAGCTGACTCATGACCTGTCCATGTGACAGCGAGTCCACAGGTCCAAGGAGTCTAGGCACCAAGGGGGAATTCAGGAAGTGTGTGGAGGTATGCGTGCAGGTGAACTTGCCTTGTTCTGGACCCCGCAACTTTCTCCTTTCCTTCCCCAAAGCATGTTGAGGTGGGTCTTACACTACGTCTGAGCAGGGTACCTATATGCTACTTTATGCCTAGCATGTCTCCTGAGCATCTTGAATCTCCCCCTTGGGGAGATTTTACTGTGATGAAGAAAATTAACTAGTCAGCTCTTTACCCATGTGCAGGCGTGACTTTAGGGCCTTTCTCAAGACTGCTCCTCTCTCCTGTGATTATGGTTCTATCTGCTCACTGTTTCATACTGGCAGAGGGAGGTAGCATGAGGTTGTTGTCCCAGCTGTAGGTTCCAACTAGATGACTACCGACAACAATTCCATTTACATTCACTCTTCATCCCCATTATCGCCCAGCTCACAATAACTATTAATCTCTTTTTGTCACTATAGATGAACATTTTATGAAAATTTCTTATAAGTGGAATATTAATTTATTTATTCTTTTGGGTGGAGTTTCTTTACTTTAGCTTCTTATTTTGAGGCCTATTCCTTGTACAATGCACCATTACTTCATTCCTCTTAATTTGTGAATAATATTCAATTATATGAACATAAACGTATTATTTTTTTCACTATGTCATGAACATTTAGATTTATCCACTTTTGGCTATTATAAACAGTATCAGTATGAACATTTGCCTATGGGTTGAAGTGGCCAATGTCCTAGGGGGTATAGACACATGGGTTGTGCAATTTCTGGGCCATAGCATATCTCCATGTATAATATTCTGAAAAAATATGCCATGTTTTTTTTACAAAGTGGCTGCACATTTTGACAATTCCACCTGCAGTGTATGAGGGTTTTATATTCTCCATATTGTTGTCAATACTCATTATTAACTCTTTTATGTAATCCTCTTTGGGGGCCAACTATTATCTCTTTGTGGTTTTAATTTTCATTTCCATAATCACAAAGAATATTGAGCACACTTTACATATTAATTGGCAACTTCTGTGACTTCTTTGGAGAAATGTCTATTCGGGTGCTTATCCATTTTTTTAAATGGTTTATTTTTTATTAGTAACTTTCCAGTATTTTTTTATGTATTATAGATATATAATTTGAAATAAATATGTAATTGGAAATATTTTTTTCATTAAATGACTTTCCTTTTCATTTCATTCTGCTACTATTTGAAGAACATAAGTTTTTAAATTTAGAGTGCCATGTATCTCATTTTTGTAATTGTTGATTGTGTTTTTGGTTTAGTCCAAGAAACCATTCCCTAATCAAAAGTCACAAAAATTATTCCAATGTTTCTCAATAAGTTTATGCTTTTAAAAATGTATTTTAATGTTTCAAGTATACGGTACATAGTTTGGACATCTATACAGTTTATAAAATGATCTCTCCAATTGCTCCCTCCATCTCCTGCTCCTCCACGTAACGAAGGCATTAATGCTAACTGCATCCACAATGCTATGTCCCCATCCCCATGACCATCCATCAGCTACTAATTGTACTTCTTTAGCCCTTCTCCCCATTCTCCCAAGCCCCCAAACACCTCTCTCCTCTGTCCATCACCAAATTGTCCACTATATTTGTGAGTCTATTTTTATTAGTTTTGTCATTTTATTCCTTAGATTCTGCATATAAATGAAATCACATATTGTTTATCTTTCTCTGTCTGACTTAAAATACCTTCTAGGTCAATCAAAGCAATATATTTTTCCATCTCCTTCCTTTTCATATGTAGGTGTCTTCTTTTCTTATCCTTTCAGCCACTCTATCTTTTGGTTGGAGCACTTAATTCTTTTCATTTAAGGTACTTATTAATAGGAATGTAGTTGCTAAAATTCTTTATTCCTGTTTTTGATACTTTTTTTCTTCTTAAAGAAGTCTCTCCAACATTCCTGTACTACTGGCTTGGTGGTGATAAATTCCTTTAGCTTATTTTTGTCTGGAAGCTCTTTATCTGTCTTTCAACTCTAAGTGATAGCTTTGCTGAATAAATTATTCTTGTTTGTAGATCCTGGGTCTTCATCCTGTCGAACGTCTTTTGCCAAGCCCTTCTGTTCTGCATAGTTTCTTTTGAGAAATCAGCTGCCAGTCTTATGGTTGTTCCCTTACAAGCAAATCTCTTTTTGTCTTATTGCTTTTAATAGTCTTTCTTTGTATTTAACCTTAGGCATTTTGATTATGATGTGTCTTGGTGTGGGCCTCTTTGGATCCCTGATTTTTGGAATTCTCTGAGCTTCCTGGGGTTTTATGTCCATTTCTTTCACCAGATTAGGAAAGTTTGCCATCATTATTTCTTCAGATGTTCAACATCTTGATTTTCTTCAGATACACTGATGAGATGAATATTTGAACCCTTAATAGTGTCCCATATGCTCCTTAAATTATTTTTAAAGTCTTGGCATCTTATCTCTTGCTGTTTTGATTGTGTGTCTTTGGCTTTTCCATCCTCTAGATAAGGCATTTGATCCTCTTCTTTATTCACTTTGTTTATTCCATTTAATATACTTCTCATCTCAGATAAAGAGTTAATCATTCCAGATTGGTTTCCTTTTATAATTTCCATTTCTATTTTTATGTTTTTTCTCTCTTTGTTTAAGTTCTCTACACTTACCAAAAGTTTATTGAACATCTTTATAACCAGTGTTTTTAACTCTGTGTCTGTTAGTTTACTTGACTCCATTATATCTGGATCTCTCTTTTCTTCTCTCGTATGGTTTCGACTTGTCTTCCTATTTTGGCTGTCTTTCTGTGTCTGTTTCTATGTAGTAAGCAATGCTCCTAAGTCTCCCAGTCTTATTAGTGTGGATTTGTAAAGTAGCTGTCCAGTGGCACAGTCCTGAGAGGGGTTGAGCTACAGGCAAAATTTAGCCCAGGCATCTACCCTGCTGGAGCCACCTGTTAAGATTCAGTATGCAATCCACAGATACTGTGCTTATAGTTATCTCAAAAGGCTACACCAGAAACTGAGGCCCACTGCCTCCAGTGTGAGTTTAGGCACTGCTCAGCAAGGAGCACCTGACTCGCTGAGGATATACCCGAATGTGGCTTGGGTGGGGCTGTGAGTTGGGGTAGGCAGGATCTCAGGAAACCCTCTGGGTGCATCAACCTCTGTCATCCAGTACTGTGTCCAGAGCACTGGTATGAGGGCTGGCTCATCAGGGGGTACTTCTGGACTTAGAGAGTTTCTCCTTGGGCCTCACTCTAACAATGTCTCTCTATAAGTCCCTGTCGCCCCCAGCATGCAGCCAAATCAACATGTGTGCTTAGAGTGAGCAGTTCTGTTACCACAAAAATCCACTCACCCAAGCAGCCCTTTTAAGAGACTTCTGCTGCTGCCGCTGCCTGGGCCTCACTCAGTGGCTGGAGACTGAGTAGCCCCGCATCCTCACCCAGCTTTAAATACTGCCGTTGCAAGGTGATTTCTAGGATTTCTACCTAGTTGTATGGCTTGTTTATTCCTTGTTTCCATCAAAACTTTGATTTGGTCGCCAGAGGGATGATCAGAGTGCCTATCAGTTACACCATTTTGTTCTCCAATAAGTTTGTACTTTTAGCCTTTACATTTGTCTGTCATCCATTTTGAGTCTTTTTGTATTATTTGAGTTAGGGGACCAACTTCATTATTTTGCATATAAATGTTCAATATTCACATCACCATTTGTTGAAAGTATAGTTGTTTTTTAAAGTTGAACTTCTTAACACCTCTGTCAAAATCAATTTTAATAAAGTATTTATTATGAGACCTAAAAGCTACCTGTTTGCTCTGCATGGATCAATACTCATGCTAGTACCACACAGTCTTAATTATAATACCATTGAAGTAAGATTTGATATATATGATTGTGAGCCATGCTATATTGTATTTCTTTTTAAAGATTACATTGCACATGCAGTTTGATTTAAATTTATGTGTCAAATTTAAAATAAGCTTGTCAGTTTTTCTAAAAAATCTTTTGGTAATTAAAAAACTGCATTAAATTTGTAGATCAATTTGTGATGCATTTTGATCTTACCAATATTGACATTAATATTGAACATTTTATGACTTACATTAATTCAAATGTTTTTCATTTATTTAATTTATGATTTCAAAAAACCTGTCAGTGTAGATTAGAACAGCTTAAATTTCTAAATGTTTCTTAATTTGATGTTATTTTCACATCATCTATTATTACTATGTGATAGTATAATTCAATCTTGTATTTTGATTTCATATCCTGTGATCTTTTTAACATTCATTGGTTCTAGTGGAATTTTGGTGAATTTCTCACAAAAAAATTTTATACAGGATTATGTCCTCTATAACAAAGAACAGTCGTATTTCTTTTCCATCAGGGAGTTGATTGATATATATTTTTTTAACATACACAAACGTTGCAGTTGCAGTTGTGAAATACTCTCAAATGGTCATGGTGCATAATAACTTTTATCATTTTTCTTGGGTATTGGTTTACTATTATTTTGTGGGATTTGTGTGTCTGTATTCAGGAGAGATTATGACTTGATAATTTATGTTCTCATAATGATTCTGATATTCAAATCAGGGTAAAACAGGCCTCATCAAATAATTGGGGAAGTTACAATTTCTATTTGTAAAAGATTTTGAGATGATTTTGTGTTCATTATTCACCATATATATTAGGTAGAATTTACCAATTAAGGCATTCGATTCTGAACTTTTCTTTGTGGATAGTTTTTTAATTAATTCAAAGAATTTTCTTGCTATAAATGTCTTCACACATATTCTTTTTTCCTAGGTAGGTCAAATTATGACTTGATTTTTTTTATTTAACTGTATAAATTGTGCGTATCAAGATATATATTTTTAATGTGTACTAATCCATGTTTCTACATCTACTAGGCTGTCGACCTGGAATAAACAAAAAAAATTATGCATAACAATAAGAGTTTGGAAAAAATATTTTATAGTCTAAAGTCCCTAGAATGAAAATTATGGCTAGAATTATGCTGCATCTAATACTCAAATTAATGGGTAGATATTAGATACTAAATATAAAATAATTTTTTGAAGATTGCCGTATGAACTTGAATTTCATCAAACCAGCAGACTGAGCCTACATGCTTTATGCAACAATGTTTAAATAGGTCATAAAAAAATTTAATTTTAAAAGGCAGAAATAAAATAAAATTTTAAATAAAGAATAATAGGAAAATCTGGCAAACAACAACCCTAATATAACCCTAAACCTAACTATAATCTAATCCTAACTCAAACCCTAACTCAAATACTAACATGTGAACCCTAAACCTAACTGTAACATAACCATAAAAATAACCCTAACTCTAATGCCAACTCTAAGCCTAACATAAAATCTAACCTTAACACTAAACCTAACCCTAAATGTAACCCCAACCCGAACCCGAATACTAATAATAACCCTAACCCTAACCATAACCATAAGAATAAGCTGAAGCCGAAGCTGAAGCTGAAGCCTAAGCCTAAGCCTAACCCTAACCCTAACATTAACTTTACCTTACCTTAACTCTAAACCTATTTATAGGTAGATACATTAGATACTCAATGAAAAATAAATTTTTGAAGACTACCGTATGAAAATTAATTTCAATGCAACAGCAGCCAGAGCCTATATTCTTTTGTAACAATGTCTAATCGTAACCCTAACCCTAACCCTATTAATGAGTAGATACATTAGATGCTGAATATAAAATAAATTTTTGAGAACAGCTCTAAGAACATTAATTTCACCAAAACAGCAGGCTGATCCTTTATTTCGTTGCAACCATGTTTAGATACGTCATAAAAATGTTAAGTATAAAAAAGAAGAAATACAAAATAACATTGTAAGTAAAGAATAATGTAATTATTTGGCAAACAACAGCATTTACCTAACTCTAACTTCAACCCAAACCTTAACACTAACCCTAATCCTAACCCTAACCATGAACCTTAACCTTAACCATATCACTAAGCTTACGCCTGAGCCTATGCCTAACCATAATCCTAACCCTAAAGCTAACTTTACTGTTACCCTAACCCTAACACTAACCCTAAACCTAACCCCAAGCCTAACCCAAACCCTGACTTTAACCCAATCCTTAACCCTAACTCTAACCCTAAGCCTCACTCTTCACCTAACCCTCTACTAACTCTAATCTTACCCCTAATCATAAGCTTAACCCTGATCTAACCCTAAACCTAAGCCTAACACTAAGCCTAAACATAAACCTAAACATAACCCTACCCTAACTGTAACCCTCATACTAACCCTACATTCAATCCTATTCCTTACCCTAACCCTATTTATGGGTAAATACACTAGCTATGAATATTAAAAAAATATTTTTGAAGACTGCCCTATGAACATTAATTTCATCAAAATAGCAGACTAATCTTTATTCTTGCAACAATGTCTAGATAGGTCATAAAATTTTTAATTAAAAAATACAACATTGTAAATGAAGAATAATATGAAAAGTTGGCAAGTAACAACCTTAACCTAACCCTAATCCTAACCATTACACTAGCCCTAACCTAACCCTTACACTAACCCTAACCTAACCCTAACATAAACATAACTGTAAGCCTAACCCTAATCATACCTCAAACCCTAAAAAGACCCTAACCCTAACAAACCTATCCTTAACCCTAGCCCTAAACCTAACCCTAAGCCTAAAACTAATATTACCCCAAACCCTAACCCTAACCATAACCCTAACTCTAATACTAACCCTAACCCAAACCCTAAACCTTACCCTAACTCTAACCCTAACCCTAAGCCCTAACTCTAACATTAAGCATAAACTTAACCCTAGCCATAAGCCTAACCCTAAACATAATCCTACTTTAACCCTACCCTTAACTCTAAACCTAATCCTAACCCTAAACCTAAAGCTAACTCTAACCCAAAACCTAAACCCTAAGCTTAAGCCTAGCCTAAGCCTAATCATCACCCTAACCCTAACCCTAACAATATCCCTAACATTAACCCTAAACCTAACTCTAACTCTAACCCTAACCTTAACCTTATTTATGAATAGATACATTAGACAGTGAATATAATATAAATTTTGGAAGATTGCCCTATGAACATTAATTTCATCAAAACAGACTGAACCTATATTCTTTAAAGAAATATCTACATATGTCATAAAAATTTAATATTAAAAAGAAAAAGTACCAAGTAACATTTTAAATGAAGAATTATATGAAATTTTGGCAAACAAAAGTCCTAATTTAACCCTAATATTAACCTCAACCCTAACTCTAACTCTATTTTGGGTAAATACATTAGATACTGAATATAAAAAATATTTTTGAAGACTGCCCTATGAACATTAATTTCATTAAAACAGCAGACTGAACCTATATCCTATTGCAAGAATGTCTACATAGTTAATAAAGTTTCTAATTTTAAAAAGGAAAAATACAAGAACACATTGTAAATGAAGAATAATATGAATATTTGGTAATCAACAACTCTAACCTAACCCTAACACTAACCCTGACTATAACTCTAAAACTAACAATAATACTAAACCAAAACCTAATCCTAATGCCAACCCTAAACCTAAACCTAACCCTAAACCTATTTATGGGTAGATACATTAGATACTGAAATAAAAATTATTTTTGAAGACTGCCCTATGAACATTAATTTCATTAAAACAGCAGGCTGAACCTATATTTTTTTGCAACAATGTTTAGATAGGTCATAAAATTTTTAATTTTAAAAATAAAAATACAAGATAACTCTGTAAATCAAGAATAATATAAAAATTTGGAAAATGACATTGCCAATTAAACCCTAATCCAAACCCTAGCATTTACACTAACCCTAATTCTAACTCTAACCCTAAACCTAATAGTAATACTAATCCTAACCCTAACCTTTTTATGGGTAGATACATTAGATACTGAATATAAAAAATATTTTTGAAGACTGCTCTATGAACATTAATTTCATCAAAACAGCAGACTGAACCTATATCCTATTGCAAGAATGTCTACATATGTCATAAAATTTCTAATTTTAAAAAGGAAAAATACAAGAACACATTGTAAATGAAGAATAATATGAAAATTTTGCAAATTGCTACACTAACCTCACCCTAATGCTAACGATAACCTTAACCCTAACCTTATCACTAACCTATTTATGGGTAGGTAAATTAGATAATGAATATTAAATAAATTTTGCAGACTGAACTATGTACTTGTATTTCATCAAAACTGCAGATTAAACTATTTTCCCAATGATTAGACAGTTCATAAAAAATTAATTTAAAAAAAATACAAAATAACATTATCAATTAAGAATAATACAAAATTTGGCAATTAACAAACCTAACATAACCATAACCTTAACCCTAACCGTAAACCTCGCCTTAACACTAACCCTAAACTTTACCCTAAACCTAGACCTAAACCTTACCCTAACTCTAATACTAACCTCACTATAACACCTACCATAACCATAACCCTAACTCATCGCCTAACCCTCAACCTACCCTAATCTTAACCCTAATGCTACCCATAACACTAACCCTAATGTTACCTATGGGTAGATAAATTAGATACTGAATATAAAACCAATTTTTAAACCCTGCCACATGAACTTGAATTTCATCAAAACAGCAGACTGAGCTTACATTCTTTGCAACAATGTCTAGATAGGTCATAAAATTCTTAATTTTAAAAAGAAAAATACAGAATAACATTGCAAAAAAAGAATAATATGAAAATTTGGCAAATAACAACACTAACCTAACCTAACCCAAATCCTAACCCAAATCCTAATTCTAAATCTTTCTTTAAAACTAACCTTAACCCTAACCCCAAGCTAACACTAACCCTAACCCTAACTCTAACCTTTACTTAACCCTTATCACTAAACTAACCTTACACTAACCCTATGCCTACCCTAACCCTTACCCTAACCCTAACCCTAACTCTATCCTTAACCCTAACCTTAACCCTATTTATGAGTAGTACTTTAGATACTGAGTATAAAAAAATATTTGGGGGAGATTGGATTAAACATGGCAGTGTGAGAAAAAATCAGAGATCTCTCCCCTTGAAACAACAATTCAACAAAAAATCCCCCACCCAAATTGCACATCAGTATGTCTTATCTTGGGATCTGCTCATAAGAGATACCATTGGTCAGAAACCCTGGTGTCAGGTGGTGAACTGGGAGTAATAAAGAAGCTGCTTCTCGCAGCTACCAGAGCTCCCTGCAGGAGGAGGGGGAAGGCTGAAGGAGTGTGATTTCCTGTGGCAATTTCTCTAAATAGCCCTACCTTGGAAAACTATGAGCTGTGGCCAGCCGGCTGCAAGGCCCAGTCATTAGGGTGGAAAACAGAAGTGTGGAGGGACTGCAGAGAAACAACAGCTGATTTTTGCCAACAGCATTTGCAAAACTGAAGCTGAGCCACAATCCCCACACCCCTAATCCAGAGGGCGTCTCCCCAGATACTCTCCAAGACCGATCACCGAGGAGCCCCAGGGGAATCTGAGCAAACACTGCTGAGACTGTCGCTGACACTGACAGGTAGTGTGCATGATTAAATATCTACAAGAACATTAAAAAAGGATTATTAAGACTTTATATGAAGCAGGGATCCAAGAGGCTTGGACGCCACCTACTGGAAACCAAAAGAAAAGCACCTTCTTTGCAACAGGTTAAAGAGAGACCCTTATATAATAAATCTTCTTTCTGGAAAAACAGCAGAATATACTTCCATTAATGCCCATGTGGAGAAATAGTCCATTAAACACCATGGACAATCAAGGTAACAAAATATCTCAGAAAGGAAGAGAAAAATCTCCAGAAAGTAAGCTTACAGACGTAGAAATATGCGATGTAAATGACAGAGAATTCAGGATGGGACTTCTGAAAAAATTCCGTGAGATCTGAAACGAATCATATCCACAATTTAAGACACTGAATAAACAACTAGATGAGCAGAATGAATTCTTAGGAAGGAGACTGAAATTCTTCAAAAGAACCGAATAGATCTTCTGAAGATAAAGAATACCCTGCAAGAGTTAAAAAATGAAATAGCAAGCTTGGGAAATAGAGTTAACCAAATGGAAGAAACGATCAGTGATATCAAAGACAGAAGTCTAGAAATAAATCAGAAGGAAGAAGAGAGAAACCGAAGAATGAAAAACAATGAAAAAGAAATACAAGAACTAGCTGATACCATCTGGCGAGGAAACATAAAAATAATGGGAATTATTGAAGGGGAGGAAAAGGAGCATGGATTAGAAAGCATTTTCAAACAAATAGTGGATGGGAATTTCCCAAGTCTAAGGAATGAGTTGGATCTTGGAATTCAAGAAGTCAATAGAACACCCAATTATCTCAACCCAAAAATGCCTTCACCAAGACATATTGTATTAAAATTATCAAAAATCAATGACAAAGACAGAATTGCCAGGGCAACCAGGGAAAAGAAGATGGTAATCTATAAAAGAAAGCCTATTACATTATCATCAGACTTCTCAGCACAAATCTTACAAGCCAGAAAGGATTGGAATCAAATTTTCAAAGTATTAAATGAAAGGAACTACCAGCTAAGAATAATGTATACAGCTAAGTTCTCTTTTAGATATGAAAGAGAAATAAAGACATTTCCAGACATACAAAAATTGAGGGAATTCACCATGAGGCCTGAACTACAGAAAATACTGAAGGGGTCAGTTCATCTAAAACAAAATGACAAAAAAAATGCATAATTTGGACTAAGGTGACTAGCAGGCTGATTAAAGCAGAAGAGTGCAACCCATACTAGGAACAGGGCATTATAAGCTTAAAATAAGAGATTTGCTATAGCAAGATAGTAATGAACATTCAGCATACATAGGGTCAAACTGAGATAGCAATGATTAAAAAGAGGAGGATTCTGAGATCCAAATTCACTAAGGAAAATCGAGATAAGGCATGCAGATGAAAACAGATGTCTCTCTCTCTCTCTCTCTCTCTCTCTCTCTCTCTCTATATATATATATATATATATATATATATATATATATCCTTTTCATACTCATAATGGTAACCAAACACCAAAGATTCAAAAGCAAAGTACATAACATAAAACGAGAAGAAGCAAAACCCACAAAAGCCAACCAAAATAATGGAAACAGAAACGCAAGGACAAAGAAGCAATGGAAACTCTGAGCTATCAGAAAGCAAAAGATAAAATGACTATAAGAAGACCTCATATTTCAATAATCACCCTAAATGTAAATGGACTACATTCACCAATAAAAAGGCACAGAGTTGCAGAATGGATCAAAAAACAAAACCCAACCATATGCTGCCTTCGGGAGACACAACTCAGCTCCAAAGACAAATATAGACTCAAAGTGAAAGGGCGGAAAATGATATTTCAAGCAAATGACATTCAGAAAAAAGAAAGGGGAGTAGCAGTACAAATATCAGACAAAATAGACTTCAAAATAAAAGAAGATAAAGAAAGACACTGAGGGACACTTCATAATGATAAAGAGAATCATGAACCAAGAAGACATAACACTTACTAATATCTATACTCCCAATCAAGGAGCACTGAAATATGTAAAGCAATTATTAACAGAACTAAATGGAGAAACAGAGCAAAAAACTATCGTAGTAGGGGACCAAAATACCCCATTGTTGGATATGGACAGATCATCTTAACAGAAAATCAATAAGGAAATAACATCCTTAAATGACACATTAGTTCAACTGTACATAATCGACATATACATAGCCCTCCATCCCAAAACAGCTACTTCTACCTTCTTCTCTAGTGCACATGGAACATTCTCAAGAATCGATCATATACTGGAACACAGAGTGCCTCAACAAATATAATAGGGTTGAATATACCAACTATATTCTCTGATCATAATGCTTTGAATTAGAGATCAACCTCAGAAAGAAATCAGAAAGAACCACAAATACATGGAGATTAAACAACATGCTACTGAAGAATATCTGGGTCAGGGAAGAAATAAAAAGAGAGATCAAGAGATACATAGGAATGAATGATAATGATAGTACAACATATCAAACTTTTGAGACATGGTAAAACTGGTCATAAGAGGAAAGTTCATATCATTACAGGCTTACCTCCAAAAATAAGAACAAGCCTAAATAAACAACCTAATGCTTCATCTTAAAAAACTAGAACAGGAAGAACAAATGAGGAAGAAGGAGAGAAATGCTCAAAATTAGAGCAGAAATAAATGAAATTGAAAATAAAAAAATGATAGAAAAGATAAATACAATAAAGTGTTGGTTCTTTGAGAAGGTTACTAACATTGACAAACCCCTAACTAGATGTGGTCCCACAACTCATGCAAAGAGTAAAAAGAGAACTCCAAATAGGAGACTGGAAAAATGATCAGTTGTCCCCAGAGCGAATAATCCAATACAATGGGCCTGCCATTTGGGCCAAAGATGGATCTTGGGGATACTGTACCCCCATTTCCATGTTAAACCAATTAATCTGACTGCAGGCAGTTTTAGAAACCATTACTACTGAGACTGGGAGAGCCCTGACTCTCCTTGCACATCAACAGACTCAGATGAGAAATGCCATCTATCAGAACAGGCTGGCACTAGATTATCTATTAAGCAGCAGAAGGAGGCATATGTGGGAAAGTCAGTCTTACCAACTGTTGTATACAGATAGATGGCCAGGGCCAAGCAGTTGAAGATCTTGGCAAGCAGATGACAAAACTGGCACGTGAGCCCATGTAAGTATGGCATGGACGGGACCCTGATAGCCTCTTTGGAAGATGGTTCTCTGTCTTCGGAGGCTTTAAGACCTTAGTTGGATTAGTACTCCTCCTTCTTGGGACTTGCTTCCTTCTGCCTGGATTATTGTTTCTTGTCTGATCTCTCACCTCCCTCATAGAGATTATAGTGGAAGGAAAAACAACAGCAAAGATCTTTGTGCAATGGAATTGCCAGTCCCTGA
>CM053501.1:16105132-16149400 GCA_028627145.1 Eidolon dupreanum
CAGCCCACTATACCTGAGAGTGGCCCCAGCCTTGGTCAGGCCAAGCTGACAGACTTTATCCCAACCCTCTGGATAGGTTCACTTACCATACGTGTGCAGGGGGTGGCTGTTCCAACAAAGCTTCCCGAGGAGCACAACTCTGTGAAGCATTTTATAATTAACTAGCTGCAGCCAATTCTATTTTAAAAATGAGATCCACAGACAAATAGATGTCTAATGCTTATGACATTTCTGTCACAATCATATATAAAAACATATGATGTATATCCCAAATGGCAAAAAAACAAAAAACCATAAACCATTTATGATCAGCCTATCAGCTATCAGGTATCAGCTGTCAACTATCTGAATGCAAATTATAATGCCATGGCATTATAATTGCCAGTATCTTTATCAGTAGCCTATGAGGAGGGGAAACACAGGTTATAAATAATCAAGAAAAAGTAACTTTTAGTAAAGGACTTATTTGTTTGTAAGAGTGATGTTCCTTGTATCATAATAATACAAAAAAAGTTGTTTTTTTTCTGGATATTTTACCGACTTATAGACTTTATACCCACAGGGTCAAATGGTTGGTTGTCGTCAGAATGATAATAACTACTGAACTGTGAATTAAAGGACATAAACACTAACAAAGTCCAGTCCATGAATCAAGTGTTTTGACTAGCATGTCAAATGGGTTCATCTCTGGGCTGTGGTCCAAGTTGGTTTAAGGATGGGATTGACTGTTTACTTAAACACTGTTTTGTGTATAAGCATAGTATGTGATCGTGTGTGTGTGTGCATATGTGTGTGTGTGTGTGTTTGTGTGTGCGTATTTTACCTATCCTATTTCCTAAAGGGAAAGGCAATGAAATAAACACATTTATACCTCAAATGACAATAAGACAAATCAAAGTTCAGAGCTTTTAACCAGTAATCCCAGATATGAGTTAATGCCATGTCATAATTCAAGAGGATTAGAATATTAATCCAACTTCCTTTTTCATAATCTCGTAACCTGGTTAACTATATTTATTCTTGGTGGTAGGTGCTTATGACCTACATGTTAAGGTTTCTTAATATTTAGAATTTTTAAAAAATAAATAGTTGCTTAATATACCGTGTATGTGAGTGTGTGTGTGTGTGTGTGTGTGTGTGTGTGTTTAATAAAACTGTGAGCATAATATATTAGGCTCACTTTATAGCTTCTATTTCAGGGAAAATTTTCAGAATGCCAATTTAAGAATTATTTCATAGTGAAATATGTAAAAACAGAATTAATCTTAGTGAATTAATACAAAGTTATATATACCCTACTCATGATACCATATATGTAAATGTTATGTTTTTATTACTATTTTCATTATCTGATTATTCTTCATTTAACCAGTAACATTATTTTAAATATCATGTATCAAGCATTTATGTTTTGTCATCTCAATACCAAAAGTTCATCTATGGCCAAGGCACCCTCAACGTGCTTGATCTTTTCTGATCTCAGAAGCTACACAGGGTTGGGCCTGGATAGTACTTGGATGGGAGACCACCTAGGAATACCAGGTGCTGTAGGCATTAAAAAAATAAATAAATAAATAAAAATAAAAACAATACCAAAAGGTCAATAAAACTAATCACTTTTAATAAAATAAAAACTCTCAGAGGAATATATTATTCTAATTATATATATTAGTGCTGTGCAATAGAACTTTCTGCAATAATAGAAATGCTCTAAATATGTTCTGTCCAATATAGTAGCTATTAGATACATTTGACTATTCAACACTTGAAAGGAGGCTATTGTGACTAAGTCCCTGAAATTTTAGTTTAATTTTAATTAAATTTAAATAGCCAAAGGCAACACAGTAAGTGGTAAAGTTGGGATATAATAAAAATAATAGTAAATAATATAAATGTGTATTAAGATGCAGCATGAGCCTGACTCTCTACCTTCACATTTGATATATATACTTAATCTGTTAGACGTCACTTAAAAAACCCAGATATTTCACTTCAGGTAAGAATATTACTTGACTTTTCTAAGAATAGGACAAGCTCTGACTACCAACAGCTCTTCTCTTTAGATGATCTGGATGGTTTACATAACGACAGAACTGATATTGTAAACATGAGGTAAGAGTTTGCTATCAGTATCACTTTTGACATGAGTCAGGCATGAGTCTGGCCTAGGGAAAGATGCTACACTGGGAATACACATGAATGTGATGCAATTATTTCCTTCCATCGGTCTCACCTCATCAGGCTAGAGCTGGAGACTAGGTTCCCTCAGAAGCCCTAATATGTATGTAGAAGCAAATTATATTGTTCTCTGCATTGTTGCCCTTGCATATTTTTATGTTTTTTTCCGTTAAGGAAATTTGCATCCTCTAATAGTGTCCGTGGCTTTTTTTCTCTCAATAGCAACATTCTCCTAAAACATCTTGTCACAACTTCACACTTATTTAGGAATTGTAACAAAGAATTATAGAATTTGAGCATCAAGAACTGTCCCTTTCTTGATGCTTTTTCAAAATATTATTTTCTTGTCCATAAATTTAAATATGTCTTCTTTATTAACTCAAGAATGCAATGCTATAGTCTTTTTGACATCCAGGAGACATTCAGCCAATATTTTAATTCAATTTTTATGACACTGAGTTTTTCATGTCTGAAAATTGAAGAAGGAAAGATTAATCTTTATTGCATTAACTTCGGGAAAAATATCAGCGATTTTAAAAAATAATCTTGATCATATTTGCCTCTTCTTTTGTTGGTATTCATTTAGGTTAATGGTTGCATTTTAAATGACATGCAATAAACTGGGAAAGTTAGTTAATAAATTGAAAGGCTTTCTAAAACCAGATCAAATTTGTTACCTTAATAGAGGGTATAATCATTCACATAGGACATCTCAATTTGAATGCCATTTAGTCACCTTGATAATTATTTCCTAAATTTTCATAATCCCTCCCTTGAACCAATTATCTTATTTTTGCAATGGCCAGTCATTAAATCTTTAAATCTCAGAATGAAATGATTAGTCAGGTTAGGTTAGGCTGCTGCAAAAAGAAACCCTTAGATTACAGTGGTTTGAAGAACAAAGAAACAAGTATATTGGGCCCTTGTGACAGCCTGAAATGAGGTTTTGGCTTGATGGTGGCTCTTGTGCATGCTGTTCTTCCAAGCAGTCATTTAGGGACTTAGGCCAACGTAGTGCCTTCCATCTTTAGCATTCTGTTTCAAAATAACTTCAATCATTGCCAGTTCAGTCCATAGAAAGGGAAAATGGGAAGAAGTCCACATGCAGTGATTTTCCAAATCAAGTGAGGTGAAGTTTGCAAATTTTATATCAGCTCAAATTTTCTCTTGAAAATCCAGGAAACTGTTCACACTTGGTTTGGAAAAGGCAGAAGAATGCTATTCCTCGTTAGGCAGCTATGTTTAAATTCCACCTCTATTAGTGAGGAAAAAGGAAAATGGTGTTTGTAGAGAACTGGTACATTAAATGTGTAATTTGAAAACATTATAGATTTTGAATGCTGTAGATATTCTAAAATAAGTTGGTTTCTATTAAGAATATATATTATTGGGTACATGACTAATGGCGTAATAGTATAGAAACTTTTAAAAATTAACATTAGGGAAATAGAATACGTTCTTCTTCACATAATAAGAGAATTAATACTCTTTTTCCTTTGAATTTAAAACAACATCAGATGAACATTTTTTGGAAGTTTTAAATCATTTCAAAGTATTTCAGCTTATCAAGTCTTGATATCACATATTCCAAACTAAAGCTTTTTGAACTTCAAGGTAAAGTTTGGCTATTTGAATACAATTAACTGCTTTCTCCATTTTTCAGAGAAGTTCAATCATCTTCATCATAAAAGTGAAAGGAAAATGAAAGTGAACAATGAAGCATGGCGGAGTGTAAATGAGAGTTTTAGATGTAAACTAGCTTTATAGAAGCTATCAAAAAGCCTTGAAAGGTTCCATATACTATTTAGCAAAACATTTTCCATTGTACCTATACTTCCTAGAAAAGAAACAAAATCTATTGTTCTTTTTTATAAAATTAAAAACATTTAAGTATTGAACTACTGATGCATGGTTGCTGGAATATAGCAACAGCCCTGTTATATTTTCTAAAATTATAATAAGTATCATTGTAAATACTTTAATAATAACTAAGGAGAAAAGCATTTTGAGTTGCCAGCTAAGTTTTTGGTGACAGATAATTAGCAGGTTGGCTTACCAAAGCAAAAGTAGCAATACAACAGAAAACCAAAACTTTATTTAGCATACTTAATTACATTATAATTTCTGTGTTTCCATATTTAAAAACTTTCTTTCTGCTAATGGTTCTTTGAAAAATGAATAAAGAATGAAGTTGGTAAAATTAGTCAAGGATTTTACAAAGACCACCCTAAACATTAAGTGAACTAATTTAGCCTGTTAATATAAGAAAAGAAATTTTTGTCATTATTTTTCATGATTGTAATTTATACTATTGGGATATTTTATATGTGTAGAAAAAAGATTTGAGTTTTGTCTTTTCTCAAATCCTGTGAACTAAACTTGCTACCTGATGGTCTGGCTTAAGTAGTTTTTCAGGGTAAGAGGAATCTCATAATGGAAAAGCAATTTGCCCCATAGAGATAGATGTTTACATTTACAATGTCAAGATATACAGTAATTCTTAAGATAAGTATGCACTTGATACCCTTTGGTCTCTATGGCTGTTGTCATAGTTGAAAGACTCCTTTTGTTATTTCATAATCTCTTCTAACCAGTCTTACTTGAGACATTTAATTAGGTTCAATAGAGGATAGAGACATTGTTTGTTTTATTTGTCATTAATTGAACATCTACATTTTCCAGGATGCACTGAGTTCCTCTTCAAACATTTGAAAGAATATAACTCATCAGACTCTATACTATTTATTTATATCATTAATTATATTACTTATTAGTATCTTATGTAATTGTAAATAACATACATATTATTTAGAAATGTATGCGCAACACACAATTCCAAAATTGTAACAAATATTTATTATAATGCATCATTATTGTTGTATTTGGTTCCTTCATTTTTCCCTTTTGAGAAAAAAGGAAATATCAGTAGTTTCAGTGTTTGTATATCAGCAAGTGGACTGTTATTCCTTTAAAATTCTTTCTAAACTCTATTTTTAGTCTTCAATAGAAAGCGATTCAAAAAACTTATTTTTAAATATAAACTATATAATTTTTTTTTTTGCTTTTTCATTTGTTACAAGACCAATTCACATTAATAAGCAAAGCGTGTAATTTTTACTTTAATAGGAAACTGATAAGATAATTTTTTTCACTCAGGGGATCTCAAATTTTAAAGAAATGTTAATACTTATATGTATAGTATTCTTATTTTGAATTTGATGTATTAAGTTTGAATAATGTGAAAAATTGAAAACGACACAATATTTTTTCTAAACATTAGCAAAATATCAACTTTTTAAGAGCTTAATAATCCTTCAGAATGAACATAAGTGTGGCATTGAACTATGCAAAATTTAATAGTTTAATGATCAATGTAGATACATTTCCATTTTAAATAAATACTAAATATATGTCTATATTGCTAGCACATTTGTTTGGAGAAGTTGTAAACAACTGTCTTTAATATAATTTTTGGTAAACTGAGTGAGATAAGCATTTCCTATTCAAAATAAATATTCACATTTAGACTCTATGATCAATTTCAGATGCACTGTCCTTTCCATGATATTCACCTCTAAAACAGATGGCAAGTGAAACTCAGTGTGTATGAGTCTTAGTCCTTCATTGTGAGATGAAGGGCGAATGTCAGTCTTCCAAATGCCAACTTGACCTGCAAGAGTCCTTTTATTCTAAAGTAATATTATATGTTTGAATTACTATTAGAATTTTGATATTTCTGTTTGGATTAAACAAAAGATATACAAAATGTATTTTCTGATTATAATAGTATATCTATTTTCCAAAAGATCTAAGTGAGTAATTTCCCTAAAACCTCTCATCAGATATGATCATAAGGTAACAATGAGATTGTGCCTCACAGATCTCCAGCTATAGGAAGCACATTGACCAAGGTCCCTATTGCTGTCCTCAGAAGCCTATCACTGAGTTTATCTAAGGCTCATGCTTCCAAAGGCCTGCTTACAGATAATGAATGAGAAACATAGAGATGCTAAGGGAGGTCCCTTCCGGGGAGGCACATGATTTCTCTGCCATCTCACTATGAATTGAGGGCTCCCTGAGCATCATGCAGAAGCTCACTTAAATGACAGAATAGTCTTAAAAGACACAGTAGGCTAGGATTGTACTTGCCCTCTTTTTCAATTGGGATCAGAAGACGTGGTTTGAGGGTTGACCCTGCTTCCTAATCATCTCTCTCACACTGGAATATCATCTAGCAAAATTTTTGCTTGTTAAATCTCATGTTCATATCTAATTGTTAGGGCACAGACCTGTACTAACTACAAACACAGGGCATTAGGAGATTAAAGTTAAAAGTAGTATTAGTATTTTGAAATATATAAATTAAATTCAAAGTATTCATGATAATTTACAGAAAGAGTTCTAGGGAAAATAAAGATGAAGGCATTGAAAAGATATTAATATAGAATGTTAATATTTATTATATATATTAACATATATTGATATATAATGATGAAGATAAATTTAATAGATTTAATACATATTAATTTATGTGGTGACAAAAATAAATAAGAAAACCTTGAGAGTTATAGTATATTTTATTTAAATATGATTACTATGTAGAAGAGTGTCATATGTTATAGAATATTTTAAACTAGTACAAAATACTCCAGTTAATATTTCCATCAGGTCAGCAGCTACATGGTTGCTAGCACTCTTTTCTTCCACATCAGTGGCAGACAGCACAAGGTATACAGTGTTCTCTTTTACACTAAACCCAGTCCTTGTCAAGATACCTTCTAATAATAATAAAAAAAAAAACACTATTTCTCATATCTGTCTTAACCAAAGAGTTTAGTTCAATTTCAATTGAAGGGGAGCAGAATATGCCACCCTAAATTACAACAGCAGAAGTTTAGTTCATGCCACCCCAAAATACGCCATTTTGGTATATTGATTACTTTGAGCAATCGGGAATTTAAAAACAGAAAATTTGGGAAGAGGTTTTCTCTGAACTCCCTTTATCTACCTAAAGACAGATCCCTCAATGGGAACAAAATTATCATAGATCTTCTCTCCTTAGATGCTGCATCAACTAGCAAAGATTGATTCTTATCACTGAAGAAGAGACTAGAAGTGGATATAATACCCAGAAAAACTTTGACATAAACTATCAGATTTTCCATCTACTCTTCTAAGAAGCCATGTATCTTTCCAAAGAGACATTTACTCTCCTAAGAGGCTTATGCAGCCCTCTTTCCTTTCCCTATTAAGAAAATATTTAATCCTGAATTCTAAAGCCACCTTTTTGAGTTGTTCATTTTTCCTTAGTATTTCCCAGGGATACAAAAAGAATACATGTTAATAAATTTGTGTTTGTTTTCTTCCTGTTAATCTGTTTTTTATTATAGATTCTCAGCTAAGCACTCAGAAGGGTCAAGGGATAATGAATTTTTCTCCACTGCAGAGTCATACTATTTAAAAGAGGGATCAAATACTAAAATTGATGAAGACTTAGAGGTCAGTGCATAGAAAATAATGTAAGAGAATAAATATAGTCATTATAATCTTGAAATAAGAACTGACTTTCCAACTTTCACAGATATCCAAACATGAAGGGGTGACGTCCTCCCAACTGTAAGTTTTTTAAAAAGATAAGTCGTCATTGAGGTAAGAATATTAGAAAAATCATGTTTTAAGTTATCATGCTAACTAAATGATATCTAAGGTATATGTCATCCTTTTTCTGATATGACGAATTTTGATGAGTAAGATTACGCTCTTTTCCTCTCCTCCCAGTGAAAATCGAACTGAGGAAAATGATTTAAATTAAGATATGAGATTGAATATAGATATAGAAAAACTTCTTAATTTCCTGAATGCTAATAATTTGAAATTAATGCTTATTTATGGGGAGAATGAGCTAATACTTGAACTCACACAAGAACTCAATTCATTGAAAAAGATATCTACGGCATCTGGAGATTATTTTGAGAAAGGAGAGGTGTTTCAATGACAAAAGATAAAGAAAATGCCATTAAACTTTAACTCTTTAAGAAATTTTTTTAAATAAAAGGGAAGTGAGGAAAAATAAATAAAAAATTATGAGGGCATGCAAAGTCAAAAACACTAAAACTAGCTCGTAATTCATGTCATTCGTATTGGAGTTAAACATGTTCTTTGGCAGCGCGCTCGAGACCGCAGAGACGCCGAAAGCTGTTCTGCGATGAAGGTAGCCCTCTCGATGATGGCACTTGCCCTCAGTATCCGAAAAGAGCTTTCGCAACACAGATTCGAAAGGAACGGTCCAAGAGCTCACACTCTGTCCTCTTTGCTTACACAGGATCTACAAGTGTGGCGACGTCCTTCTTCTCTGCGGGGCTGTTTTCGGGCCCTCAACGGACCCATGCTTCCTTTGTCAAGGAGCAAGGAGGGCACAGGTTCTTGAGTGGGCTACTGTTCGACATCAGGATGGCTGTGGCGCTGTTTTTACCTGCTCCCTCGAGGCTCAGCGACGCCGCCCCCAACGACAGCCGTTCATGGCACTAGGACTCATACGGAGATGCACCCCCGTGGCCCGAAGAAGGTTCGGAGGAAGCATCGACACTCTCCAGGAGCCTTCAGGCTGGCTTCGGACACAGGCCGAATCGTCACGTTTCATCACTCTGATCCCAAGTGCGGGAGGCAACGCCTTCGATTCGAGGATCTGTGCTGCACCGGCTTCTCTGTGCACATGGTGCTCCAGTTGCACTCGCAAGCACAGTTTCCATGTTACACTAGAGTTCCTTTGCTCATGTGGTTAAAGGCTGTGTGTTTGAATCCACACTCAGAATGTTATGTAGAATGTTTCTGCTGGTTAATGCAGCAATGTGTGTGTTCCGCATTCGATTTGAGCGTGCTCTTTCCTCGAGTGATGTAGTCCCTGTTGCGGCTGAAAAGCATCCTGGCATGAATGTAGTTCTGTGGAACACCTGAGTTGTTTTTTGCAGCACAGAAGCTTTGCGAACTCTCCTTTGTGCCAAGCTCTTTGATCTTGTGCTCTGTACTGATTGGTTAGGCAGGGACTAAACTGTTTCGTCTCCCCGATCTCTGTGCACATGGTGCTGCAGTTGCATTTTAATGCAAATTTTATATTTCAAACTTGAATTACTTCCAGTTCCTTTCTCAGTGGAGATTGCACTATTTCCCTCTACCTCACCGAGCAGAGACCATCTACCTTACCAATAGGTATAAAGTGTTCAATGCATAAATGTTTTTAATTTTATAAAAGGGACAATGAATTCTTTTCTCTATCTGGGTAGGATAGGTACATTGGAAAATGTTTTCCAAATATTAAATCCCACCTCTTACCTGTTTTTGATAGCTTCTACAATGAAGACAATTATACTTCTCCGGAAAATGGAGAAAGCAATTAATTGTATTCAAATAGCCTAACTTTAGCTTGACATCTAAAAAGCTTTAGTTTGGAGTACATAATATCAAGAAGATAAGTTGAAAAATTTGAAAAGATTTAAAACATCCAGAAATGTTCATCTGATATTGTTTTAACTTCGAAAGATAAAAAGTATTAATTCTCTTATTATTTGAATAAGAATGTGTTGTATTTCCCTAGGATATATTTTAAAATGTTTCTATAGTATTTCACCATTATTTCATGTACCTAATAATATATATTTTTAATAGGAAGCAACTTAGTTTAGAATTTCTACAGCTATCAATGTCTATAATGTGTCAAAAATTACACATTTAATGTGCTAGCTCTTCACAAACACCATTTTCCTTTTTCCTCACTAATAGAGGTGAAACTTAGACATAGCTTTCTAATGAGCAATAGCATTTTTCTGCCTTTTCCAAGCCAAGTGTACATTTGCCTGGATTTTCAAGATAAAATGTGAGCTGATATAAAAATTGCAACTTTCACCACATTTGATTTGGAAAATCTCTGGATGAGGACTTCTGCCCCTTTTCTCTTTCCACGGACCGAATTGGGAATGATTGAAGCTATTCTGAAACAGAATGCTAAAGATGGAAGGTACTGAATAGGTGGGAGTCCCTGAATGAGTACTCGGAAGAACAGCATGCACAAGAGCCACCATCAAGCCAAACCCCATGTTTCAGACTGTCACAAGAGCCCAACATACTTGTTTCTTTGTTCTTTAAACCATTGTACTGTGTTTCTTCTTGCAGCAGCCTAAGCTAACCCAATCAATTTATGTGCCAATATTCTCTACTAGAATTCAAATATTGTCTAAGCAGGTGCCATGTTACCCCATAATGTGAACATTTCAAATTGGTATTCATTTAAAATTTTATATGTTCATTTATTTCCACATATAGCCATGTCTTTTAACCTATTTAATGAACACTTTCCATGTAATATTTGAATTATTTATTTTCAGATAAGTCATAAATTCTTTCAATTACTTTCTTGGGACTGATTACAATATTAAGAGTAACGTGACCTATCATTTCCCTAGAAACATCCCTTCTTGTCAAAATTAGGAGCTTAGATTTTATAATATCTTTGTGAAAGTTAGGCACCTATCACAGTTTTTTCATTTATTTAACCCCACTGGAGAACTGTTTTTTCCTAATAATCGATATGTTTTTATTATATGGTAACAGCCGATGTTGTAGTTATTAATGTTTTCCTTTTGATCTGTTGGAGCCTCAGAGTTAAATATTGCATTCATCTTTGCAATTTTACAAGTTGAATGCACTATACATGTATCATGATAACTTTTTCTCTGGTTTCCATTATATTCTTTGCATTCCTTCCCATAAGATATGTTTATATTCTTATATATTATGTAATTTGAGAAAAGACCCCATAAATATTTTGGAATTCTGTGGGGTATATGCAACCAGATTACTACTAAATACTCTGTTTCTAAGAGTCTGAGCATTTTAAGCCTACATTTCCCCTCTGTTTGAGAGCTGGGAGGTATTAACCCCAGTTTCTGATATATAGTTGCCTTTATTGTTTGAACAAGTACAAATTTTAGATTTGTTGTATGAGTGGGCAAACCTGTCTATTTATTTAGGCACAAATGACATGTTCAGGTAAGATATTTTTACATATTTAAGTTCACTCCATTTCTTTTACTCTTCCCCTTCTCTATACAAATCAGTCTCTTTATTGTCACCGAAGGGAGATCTCAAACCATTCGATTCATATAGTAGTAATTAAATTTACACTTGTTAACTTGAATGTAATTTAATTAATGTTGCCTTAATTTTGATTGCTTCTGATAGAAATGGGACTATTTTTTCCCCAAGCTTGTATATATTTAGAGAATGACAAATTTCAGACTATTCAAAGTAGATGAAAAGTGGCTCACTTAACTAAAAATTTTCTTAAATGAAATATTTGAGGACTTTTTATGCATTTTAAGCCCTTGGACATGATACATTAGGAAAAATGGTTTATTTGGTGAGTGACCAAATCATTTTTCCTTTCCTCAATGCACTGGCCATGCATATATTTCAAAGACCGATCACACACTAGTAGCATTAGAAATGTATTTAATTCCTGCATGACATTCAGATGAATAAATGTGTAACAATCCACAGTATGATATGGAATATTATCTTTTGAGTCAAGCTTGCATTTTGTGTAACAGGTTTTATATGTTGCAGAGCAGTGGTAATTTTGTGTACTTTTCTATATTATGTTTTAAGAACTGTATTTAGCATCATCTGGTAGGGATCCCTCAGGAATATTGACAATCAATTTAAAAACCTCAGAATTTTCTTTTGAAATTGCCGACTGTATTGCAAGACATAATCTCAAAAATATTTCATTCAAATAAGAAATATTTTTTTCTGAAAATGTCCTGTAATTTCTTAAACCTCCAGTTAACTTGGGTTCTACAGACATGAAATTATAACAAAAATCTAAGCAAAACTGATTAAAATAAAGCTTTTAAAATATTTTTGTTTATAGTTCTCTAAATATATTTTTATTTGGAACTGCCTTTGTATATTATCTATAAGAATAAAGCACTAGATTTGTCTAAAATATATTATGAAATAAAATTAATTCTCAATATCATAAAGAATGGAAGGAACCCTAGTAGTTCTAATTAATTTATATTAATGAAACCAGTAATCCTGGAAAAAGATTACTTATATAACAAGGATAGAATTCACATTCGTTAGTTCATATTTCACTGTACATCTGAAAACTTCGAAGAGACATTAAAAGTTGTTTTTTCAAAAACATGCCAAGAGATGTCTTGCTTCACCAAAATACATTCTAATGAATAGAAATAATAAATATTAAAGAAATAAGTATATCTTGAACCTTGATGTGGTAACTACACTGGTTTTTGTAAACTTACAGCTTTTTTGGTTTTCATTAATTTTATTTATTCCCAGGATTTTTTTTCATAGATGCTCTAGGTCTTTTATAATCCTAATAGTATTTAAAAAGACATTTTCAATGAAGTTCTTAGTAACTTGAAATACTCTATTACCACCTGAAGCAAATAGAATCCAAGATATGCTAAAAACTTAAAATCGAAGATCTCAAGATCTGTGAAGAACTCTAACTGGTATGCAGCGCATGATATCACATATATGGGATATAAACCTAATATAAACAAATAAACAGTAGAAACAAACAGAGACACATGGACATGGACTATAAACTCGTGGTTACCAGAGGGTAGGGGGTGTTGGGAGGGGGGAAGTATTCGAGGTAAATCGGGTCAAATATGTGGTGACAAACATAAATCTAAGTATAGGAGGTGAACAAACAGTGTAAATATATATATATATATATATATATATATATATATATATATATTACATGTACTTTACTGTGAAATGGTACAAATAAATTTATTGGATTTCATTAATCAATATTACCATTAAAATAAATTAATTAATTTGAAAAATAAAAAAAATTAGGTAGAAAAGAAAGAATGAAAAACTAAATTTAAGTTTCTTATTTCTGAAACAATATACTCAGTTTGTATTTTTGGATTCATATAATATGTAAATTCAGCTTAAATTCAGGTCTTAAAGTCAATACAAAAGTTATGAAAAATAAAGAAATATTTAAGAATACACTAAATTGTTAATTGTATAGATAAAACCACAAAATCTTTTATCTACTATAATTTCTCTGTTTCTTCCACAGAAAAGTTGTCACTATTTGCCATTAAAAATAGTTACTGTGTGGTCAAATTTACTGTCATTAAAAGTATTATATTCAGTTATCCATTTTCTTGAAATTCAGTAATGTTTAATGTTTTCACCATCCTCTACCTCTCTTGAAATTCCCCTTCTCTTTTGGCTAACAGGTCATCATTATACTCAATTAACTGATCTTTTCCATGGCCTCTTCAGTGGCTATTTCTTTCTCTCGTTCACTAAATGGAGAGCTTCTCCAAACTCAGACTTTTGCTCTTTTCTCCTGACAGTCTCTCAGAGACACAGGGCTAAATGGTCTCGGAGGCTCATTAATTCTTCGCTTTTGACAGATACACATCTAAATAGTTCATTGGATCAGAGTCGGGTCATTGGAGCTGAGCTGTCTCTCAGCATTACAAGCTGCTTAGCTTCATCAGCTCCTCTGCTTTTGGATATGTTACCTTGACCAGGGAGGTACCATTATTACATAGTCAATGCATTTTTTTTTTTACCTCACTTCCAAATTCCCTTTCAATACCAAGAGCAGTACAATTGTAAGTTTGTTGCTTTTAGCTATTATGGTGTGTTTGGATATGTACCAATTAGTTTCGTCTCTCTATGGGTTAGGGAAGCTAGAGATGCTTTTTCTTCTTTGATGCCTTTCTTCCTCAATTCTTTCTCATTCCTCTTCTACCTACCCTGATCAGAATCAATTGCATCAAACAAAACCAGTCTGGCTTCAAATAAAATTTCCACTTCCTTCCTCAATCAAGAAGCTATGTAGTTCACCACAGCATTTATTTTCTTTACACTTAAACCATGCATATCTATATTTCTCTGAAAGCAATTAGCCACATGTTATTTGGTGTTACTACTATTTTTATGCTTCAGCATCATAGCTTCTCCACCAGAATCTAAACTCTTTGAAGACAATGATTTTACTTAACCCTTTGCATGACTAAGAAAAATGCTTATGCTTATCAAGTACTCCATATAATCATTTAATGTATAGTTCTGGCATGATCTTTGAAGCATGAAAATAATTATTCAAAAACTCTGTTACAGAAAACAGATTCATATTACATATATTTCAAAAAGAAATGGAAAATAGTTGTTGCAAGTAAAAAAATAACTCAAAAAGTATTAGTCTGCAAAAAGGTTATATATTTGTGTACACACACAAACACATTTAATAATTGCTTGGTTTACTTTGTTCTTCTAAAACTCTCACTGTGTCCATTAATACAATTTAGGATATTTTCTACAACATTGTAAGGTAGAACACTAGCATTAGTTAAAGAATAATTATAACTATAAGAGGAACCACAAAGCTTTACCCATCCATATAAACAAGGATAATAAGTAATATCTGATCTCAGCATCAAAAACAGCACAATCCCACTATCCTACGTTGTATGCGTATTTATCATTTCTATCATTAGAAGGTAGTAGTTTTGTTATTTGGCCATATGTCTAGCATTTTATTAGCATTTCATATGTTTAATTCATAAATGTCTTTGTAAATGTAATGCAATGTATAATCCCTGAGAAGTATAAAATTATGTTTCTACTAATTAGTGTAAGTCAGAATTTCATAAACTTTAGCCAAAGTTATACATATATAGTAAGTACACTAATAGTAAGTACAATATGATTTTTGTATATAAATAATAAATGTCAAAAGGTAAAGTTCAATAGAATAAATAACATGGCCACATTTCATTGATAGAAAACATCAGACATGCACAGCAGGGTGGAAAATTAATTTTCCTTCTACCTTCTAAGGTCTTATGGAAGAACTAAAACTCAAATTAATATGAGAAATAAACAGGACAAAAATGACCAAATTTATTATGCATGTAAATACAAGTGTTCCATAAGAATGTAAGATCAGATGACAGAGTACGCAGTTAAGACTTACAGGATATCTGGAGCTAAGAAAAACTGAGGCATTGCGATTTTGGACTTCAAAGGGGAGGATGGCAATTCACATGCAGATAGAAAATCAACTATTTGTAAAACAAATGTTTGTTGAGCCATCTTAACAATGGGATACAGAGAAGTCTTAGATCAAATGAGCCTTGCTGTTTTTTTCCCTATCATAGCTAGTTCATGAAACTATAGGTGTCTATGATAACAGGACACTTTATGAAGCAGGTACTCTTTAACGTCATTTAGGAAGTTATTGGAAAAGGTCAGAAGTTTTACCTGAATCTTTATATTCTTTAAAAAAAAAACAGCTAAAAACAGCCAATACCCCAAAAGGCATATTTTGAGATGCCAAATTCTGCTCCCTCTCAGCATCAAACATAATTTACTAGGTACATTTTCGATTGTACAAGCCAAGGAGGATTCACTATTTTCCTCTGAAATAGATCTTCTCCATCTCCATACTGTTATCTATACTCTTCTTTCCTTCAGGATCCATCTCAAGCTATATCTTCTCTGAAATCACCCACATGATACCTGTGCTCCTGAGATGGAAACTGAGCAATACGAAATTGGATAATATTATATTCTTGCCTTTGAGAACTCACAGGCCAGATGTATTTGTTTCCCATGATACAGAAATAATGGATGATTAAGAAGAGTTTCAAAAATGAGATGACTTTTGAACTGAGCCTTGTAAAATAGGAGTTTATCCCAAAACAATGAAGGAAGGACACTTTAGTGGTAATAGTGCAAGCTGAAACAGCAAGGTGTAGTTATTCCTTGAGATTAAAGGGAAATAATCAATGTGGAAATTGAGAAACACAGTGACTTAGGAAATGCCAAGCTAAATAGGATCAAGAACCCACCTGAAGGTGAGTAAATGAAATTTCTGAATGTTCGTTTTATTTATATTCCTTCTATGTGATTCTTTCCCCAATATTTCTTTCTATTACATAAACATGATGTTGAAATTTATTTTTGTCTTATTAATGGGAAGTTTTTTTATATTTTGGTAGTATATTGAACCCAGAACTTCAGCAGCTTGTTAGGGCTGGTCAAATAGACTATGTCACTAAGAGAAAAGAGTGTTCACTTTACATTTGTTATGAAGTAAAACAAAAAGATGAAATGAATTAACAGCTGTACTAAATCTGTAGCAAAATATTAAAAAAGATTTATGTTGTTTTCCTTTATAGCGAAGACCTGACCTTGATTATAGAATAGACTTTGAAGGGTCAATTATTACTCTCATAAACAATATTAATTAATATATTTATGAGAAAATTTTGATAATTGTCATGCATAATTTTAATGGCTAAAATTAATTTTATGCTTATGTTACCCAAATAATGGCTTCGGTTTTCCATTTATGGGAATGTTGCTATTTCTGTAATGCATCTGATTTAACAAGTTTCAGCGCTACTGTGCACAATTTTATGTGCAGGGTGACTTAGAAAATGGCACTCGAAAGAGAATCAAGAACCCCATGGAGACAAAAAAACTTCTGAAGGTTTATCCTTTTTGCATTCCTTCTACGTGGTTCTTTCCCCCATATTTAATAAAGCATAGTTTGCCTGTATTGAAATGAGAGTTTTCTACCATGGATGGACCTAGAGGGTATTATGCTGAGTAAAATAGCTCAGACAGAGAAAGACAAATACCATATGATTTCACTTATATGTGAAATCTAAAAAAAAAAATTAACACATGCAACAGAAACAGGTTCAAAGATACAAAAAAACATTTTGATGGTTGCCAAATGGGAGATGTCAGGAGTATGGTTGTATGGAGGGAAGTGACCAAGAAGTACAAATTGGTTGTTACAAAATAGCCATGGAGATATAAAGGATAGCAAAGGGAATATAGTCAATACTATTGTAATAATTATGTATGTTGTCAGGGTCACGGATACTGCTGATGTAGAAAGGAAGTTTTAATGGTGTGAGGCCCAGTTGGAAGAATGCACAAGATGCAGACATGAAGATGAAACAGCAGGCACCAACTTTATTGTGCAGAGCACACTTCTGTTGGGAAGTGCAGTTCTATAAGGGAGTGCAGTCTATTGCACGGTGCCGCAGGCCACAGACCTCAAGCTGTTTGATACATTCGCAGCTGGAATGAAGCATATGTGCTTGTTGCTTTCTTCTGTGTTGTCTATATTAGAAATGTATGTATTGTTTTTGATTACTGTTCCGTCCTTGGGAATAGAGGGGAGTGTTAGAGGAAAAGGCAATTTTTCCGAGAATAGGGCATGAAGAAATATGAGTAGTGAGAAATTAATCAAGTAACTTGCTGAAAAGAGAAAGCAAGATTTGTTTCCTGAACAGGCCATTGTGTCAGTGCTTAAGTGTAAGGCCCCTGTTATGACCGCAAAAAGTACTAGCGCCTGAGCACCTACTGTGATAGGGGGTAGGGCATGGTAGCCCCCTCTGGGAAAGAAGTCTATGGGAAAGTTGCCCCCCTCTCCCTTACCTACTTTAGCTTATACAGGAACATATATAGATAGAGTTAGAATAGTGGACGAAAATGGGAAATGAGTGCGATATTATGATCTCCCTTTTACAATGAGACTCGCCAGGCAGGGCCCTCCTAGTTGCCTTCTTACAAAGGATCAGCATAATAGTCTTAGAAGACAGCTAAATCAACATTATAGGAAAATAAAATTAAATGCTGCCTTTATGATTATGAGACTTAAGAGAAAAAGTCTGTCTCTCACTTTGCTCTGCTTTGCTTTACACATTAATCATAGGAAAGTAATATGATAGGTCATAAGGGTAAGAAAATGAAATACATTATAGGTTAAATATTAAGTATAAGTTTGTGACTTTGCTTGTTTCAGTGGTTTGAAATAGAATAGCTTGTCAGTAATAAAATTTATGAAGTAATAGGGTCAGTTAAACAAAAATAGGAACAAGAAGAAATTCCTAGGACATAAGATGATTATTATAGGACAATGGGGATCAGGTGTAGGCAAAGAATCAGTTAATGATAAATGTAGACCTTATTTGGATACTGATGTGAATAAAATTTTAATATAAATAGTGATAGGATATTTGTTGATAGGAAGGACTTATTGTTCATTTGAGGGGAAGTAAGAAATGTAGTGTGATTAAGTTTTTGCAGTCCTTATATTTCAGACATACACATTAGAATATTTACAGGTGAAATATTATGTCTCTGTTCTGCTTCAAATAATGCAATGAGGGAGCAATGGGAAGTATAGATAAAAGGATTTCCCAGGACTCAATAATGTTAGAGCCAGGTAGTTGATATGCGGAGGTTCATTGGAACAGTCTCTGTAATTTTATTTGTGTTTAAGATGTTCTGTGCTAAAAAATTAAAATGTTTTAAATGCTGCTGATGTCAAATTTTGCAGTAGAGAAGTGCGATATCGTTGGAGAGGCTCCTTACCTTGTTTGGTGTTGGGGTCCCAAGGCGGATGGGTGTTCGGGAAAACATGTTGGACGCAGGCCGGATTGGTGGAAGGCTGCCCTTTGGGCTCTAATTCCACTCTTGCACCCTCCCTCAGGATTCGCTCCCACTCCTCTGAGGTAAACAGGACCTGGAGAAGTTGCTGACAAGCATCCCATGTCGGCTGGTGGGTAAAGAAAATAGTCTCTAGAAGAGAGGTTAATCCCTGGGGTATCTATGAGAATGAGAGGTTCTGGTGTTTCCAATTATACAGATCACTGGTGGAGAAAGAGACATAGACCACGAATGGCCTCTGGGTTTCTCCCCCCAACTGGGAGAGCCAACTGCCAGAGTGCGGCCAGGACTGCTGCCTGGTTCAAAGAATCAGGAACAGGATCAGGGTCTTGTGGAGGCTGGTACACAGCCCCAGTGTGGGTGTGGGGGGAGGACTCTGGAGAGGTTCTGCCTCCCAGTTAGATGGAGGCAGGAACAGGTTACGAGGGGAGTAAAGGGGAGGATTAGTGATCTCAGGGTCCTCAGGGGGTGCTGTAAGATAGGGTAAAGAGAATTAGGGGTCTGTCCAGACGGTTTCTCTTTTGGCCCCTTCAGTGTTGAGAGAAGGACAGTCTTGGGAGTCGCCTTTGACTCTTGACCACAGTGGCAGCCCTTCAAGTATTTAGTGGCATCGGAAACAATATCAACCCACACATTGATATATGGAGCCTGATCAGGGTGGCCAGGATCTCTGTAGATAATACCCCACACCTGAAAGGCTGTTTACAGGTCGAGTGATCCCTCTGATGGCCACCCTATTCCAAATGTGTGCCAATCTAACTGGCAGAACCTATGAAGGTCAAAGGGAGTGACACTAGCACCGTAGGCTTGGGCTCATCCCCTGAAATGCTTAAAATTGTTAAGGAGGCACTGAAGGGGGGTAAGGCGATTTGAGGAAGAAGCCTGACCCATGTTAGTAAAAACAGGCAAGAAAAGAGAAAATCCTCACAAAAGCCAGATAAGCCAGGACTGGGATCAGCCTCTGACCCAGCATACAGTCGGGCGGAGCCATGGAGGCCAGACCTAAGGAAAGAATCAAAATAAGTAAATTTATGAAGACTAAGGTGATAGGAGGGTAACAGTACATTCAGCCAGTCCAGACAGACAGACACAATACAGACAGACAACACAAACTACAGGTAACACAAAACACTAGCGTACCCCAAAAACCTGAATACCTGAAGTCAAGTCTGATGTCTCAGACCTTGACCAAACTAGGGAAGTATTGCTGCGTCCAGCCTTCCACTAGTTCCCTGTAGGACCCACCGACAGACAAATCCAAGCGCAGAGGTCCCGTGAACACTTTATAGGATTCACATGGGGTCTTGGAAGACCCTGCAGGAATCGTTTGTCTACAGGTGACTAATTTTCTTACTATGGGCATAACTTTTCACTGTACTTCTTAGCATGAACAAAGCTGGAGTGTGTGTGAAACTTTTTCTGTGGTGAACTGTTTAAAAGCTGACAAGGTTCTTGTAATTTGTGTGGCCAACCAAGGGTTGCCTCGTCTCCAGGAATCTTCCTAAGAATGGGGAAGTAGGAACAGATAGGAAAACAATGTGGGTTTTGAAATGCCAATGATTATAGCAGGCTGTGTAGGGTGGGGGTACTCTATGGAAATGCAAATGATTATTGTAGAATGTGGAGACTGGGTGAGGGTAATCTCATTTTTCCGCAAATATATGCTCTTGTATAAAACCAACTTGCAAAAATAAAATCACTCTCTATTCCATCACAAGTGGATAGCGGGGCTACCGAGCCCAGGTTTCTGTCTTCTTTCTTTTTCAAACTCCCACTGTTCCCAGTGGGAGGATTTACTACTTGCGGGATGTGGTAGGTGGCGCCAGACAGGGACCTGAGTAAGGGAAAACTTGTAAATAAGGTGAGGAGACTCCCTGTGGAAAAGCCTATGCAAAAGAGAAGGAGGAAGAAAATACAGGGTAACAGCCTACTAGAATTCAAGAAGAAATGTGCGTTGAATAAATTTAAGGATTAAGCTATAATTGTTGTGAGTAAACATAGGACGACAAGAGTCAAAAGACTGCAATATTTTTGTACAAATGCTTATGACTATTATTTTTGTAGAAATGCTTAAGACTATGCTTAGAGTTGGAAACAATAAAGTGGAAGAAATACAATTAACAGAATTTTTAAGTTTTGTGCAAGAAATTTGTCCTTTGTTCCCAGAGGAGAGAACTATAATAGTCAGACCTGGCAGGAGATTGGGAAGCCATTATGAGGGTGCTGTACCTCTGAAGGGCCTAATAAGATCCCCATTTTTACATTCTCCTCATGGGCTTTAAAAAGAGATTGTCTTGATTTTACCTAGGAAGATCTGAAACTCCCGGGAGGAAAAGGTAGTGAGTTAATTGCTACACCGCGAAGGACTTTGGAGGGTAATGAAGACCTTCATACTCTTCCACTGCCTTCTGCTCCTCCATCACTATTGCCTTCAGAGTATGAGCAAGAAATGGAGAGGTAGGCTCACAGAGATCAGCAGGCTAGGGGAGGATAGGACAGTCAGGAATGGACTTTGACTGGCTGAGTTGGCACCCTCAGAGAAGTTACAAATACTGATGATGTAAAAATATGTGTATGAACTCTGATCTATATTTGTCTGTTGTATGTAATAGGATGGGTCAGTTAAGAATTCTAATTATGATGGAAAGAAAAATATCTGTTTTCGGTAACAGAAGGTATGCAGTATAGAGATTTATTGTTAAGGAGATTAAAGGAAAGTGTTTAATTTCTGAATGAGTAAAAAGATGCAAACTGAAAGAATGAAGAAAATAGTAGAAGGTTTATAATAAAAATCCCGAGAGGAAATTTTGTGTGATTAAACTAAACAAAATTTGAAATTTAAATGCCAAAAGTAAACTAATGTAAAATTAAAGTTGTGTTTTAATGTTTCTTAGACTATTAGTCTGCTATCGATGTTATGAAAGTTTTCTGAGTAGAAAACAAGGATTTCATGATTAATCAAGGTAATTTCTGTGTTTTATGTTGCCTTAACCAGTTTTCTGAAGCTATTAGAGAATATACTAATAATAGCCCAAAGTCTGAGGGCCAGGCACTTCTAGCTATACATTTCATAACTTAGTCTGTGCTCAGTATTTAAAGGAAGCTCCAAAAGTTGGGGCTTAAACCTCAACCCCACAGGCTGTCTTGTGCCAGAAGTCTTTAAGGTGTCCAATAACTGGGACTTGGCTGAGAAGGAAGCAGAGTGCAAAAAGAACGCAAATTTTAGCTGCCTTAATACAGGGGCCATCTTGAGGTAACCTTAGGCAATGAAAACCTTGCAAGCCTGGAGGGCCTCGATCTTGGTTGGCCATGAGTGGCATTGTTTGAACTGAGGCATAATCACTGTGCAAACTGCAGAAGGCAGGGCACTAAAAGGGCAAATGCTCATCCAGCCCTGGGAAGCCGGGGAGGCGTGGACCTCATAAGCCCTTTCCCCACATAGCAGGCCTCTCATGAAGGGGCTGCTATCTTCTCCAACAATGGAGCCCAGGAACTTGCAAGCTCCAGTCCTAGGAAAATCCACCATGTTGTCAGTGAAATCTCATGTCATGCTCAACATGGCAAGAAGGAAAATACTAAATTTTTCTAGATACTAGAGCAACCTACTCTATCCTGACCCATCCCATGGGCCTCTCTCTAATATTAACTGCACAGTGATAAGAATAAATAGTCAGCCTTCAAGGCAAATAGAAAGGTGTTGCCAAGTTTTGTTAAGTTCCCAAATGCTGTCAAATTACAGAAGTCAACAGCTGGGTACATTTATCTCGAATTAGACCAGTTTCTTAGGAAACCTCACTGGTTTCTCCAGAAAATAAGCCAGAAAGTGCCACCTATTCCTGTGAACTCACAGGAGGTCTTAAGCTCTTGTTCTGGAAGCAAGATAAGTCCACATGTCCAAGGGAATCAAGGAAATTTGTGTACCATGAATTAACAAACTGCTATGAAAAAGTAACTTCATTGTCAATTACCTCTACTATTAACTTTAACTTGTCTTTTCTATCTTTTTGCTAGGTTTATATCTTCTAGGTTACAATGCTTCCTACTATTTATATATGCTAAAGGGACCTCATTTTGTCTGCTTCTGGGCCCTTAGAATAGACCTTCAGAGATTTTTCATAGGGACTACAGTCCTATGTCAGTTTTGAAGAAGTTACAGAAGACAGACCTTCCTCCTTCAACATCCCTTTAAGATTAAGAGAGTAACATCTCTGAAGAGAAATAATGTAGAAAAGAGACAGAAAAATTGAGGTGTTGGTCGGGTCATATTCAGAGACTACAATGCCTCTGAATAGGATTAAAATAAAGTTAAATTACCAAGGGATTTATTGTGGATCCTGCAAAATTGGCTGAGGAAACTTTAGATGATTTGAGAGGCTTTAATCCCTATAATTTTCTTAAACATATTGCCTGGAACTTATTTAGTCTACTATCGTTGCTGTTAACAAACTTTAAATATGAGAACAAAAAGGGGGAGTCAACCCTGTAACTCCTCAGAATATCTTAAACCATGTACTTTTCACTTTAAATTGTTTACAAAAAGATGATGATGGTCAAAGAGCTACAGAACAATTCTGGTCCCCTTCAGGGAATCCACAAGCAGTAGTTTGTTGGAAAAATCCATTAACTAATGAATGGCATGGCCCTGATCCTGTATTAGTATGGGGCCAGGGGCATGTTTGTGTTTTTCCTAATGGTGCAGATGGACCTTGGCTACCTGAAAATCTTGTCAGGCTTTTTGAAGATGGCAGATGGATCAGACCTGGAGGAGCTCACCTGGTGGGTATATAGCCTCTTTGATGACCTCCCCGATAAGACACATTCAGAAGGACTTGTGGCAAGCTTTTTCAGCCTTGGACTTTGTTAATCTATCTGAACCATCTATAGCTGATTTGAATATTAAGCGTTGCCATGGGGTTTGAGTCTATGCTGTTGCCCCCTATGTTTTTTATTGGACAATTGCAAACAAATGCTCCAAATGGACTTCTTAATGTATCTTGTACCAATTGTAATTTTACTAATTATGTGAGTCCCCATAATAAGGTGGTATGTGTAACTAATGTGATCTATAATCAATCTAAGTAGAATTAGCAACAAGTATGATTGCATTTACAAGGTATTTGACATCATAATTTATGTTTAGATTTGCATAATTTACATGAGGAGTTTGGACATACAGAGTGTAAAGGATACTATTATTAATCCAAAAGATTTAGCTAAAGATTTTTTGGATAGTTTACAAGGGTTTAAACTTTTGAATATATGTAAACATATGTTTTGGATTTTAGCTGGTATTGTATGTTTACTAGTTGTATTCTTCTGTGCTTTTTCAATCGACAGCCGAATCCTCCAACAAGTAGCAGTCTCATATTACATTATGTGCTCTGCAGCTTAAAAATAAATAGGAATTGCAATGTGGAGGGCAGGTGCAAGCTGACAAGATCTTGCAATCTGTGAGGCCAACCAAGGGTTGCCTCACCTCCACAAATCCTCCTAAGAATTGGGAAGTAGAAACAGATGGGAGAGACAGAAGAACTACTGTAGGATGAAGCCTCAGCTCTACCTCCTGGAAAAGGTGAAGATATTGGAACTGTCACCCAAAGTCACCCCTCTAACTCCTAAGAGAAATTTCAGACATGAGGTCAAGATTTGGGTACTACAAGAAGATATTCTTACCAGAGGAAAGACTCGCTTTGAGGTTTAAGGTCTCCAATCTACTACTTTTCGCCAAGGACATGCTTGATTGCTTACACAAGGGCTCCATTGTATTATTGTTAGAAAGAGAGTGGCTTTGTGTCATGGGTCCAAGACTCCAGTCTACATCGTTTGAAGGGAGGACAGTACTGTTACCGTGAACAGAGGTCTTTCTTTTCTGTAACAATAGACAACTTTGGTCAGTGGACCATGCACACCCCTTTTGTTTCCATCACAGAGTCTAGATTGTTGGTAGTGTGAGCAGGCCTTTGCCTAGTGTATTCAAAACTAGACAGTGCAACTTCAGGACCATGGCCCCGCAGGAGACACAACAAGATCACGTGACAGCCTCGTTGGATTCATGTGCCCATCAAGAGACTGACCGATATAAAATGCAGTTGGGATGATGAGTGTATATCACTTTATAAAATACACAGAAACACTGAGATAATATTTGTTTTTGTGTAACAGAAAGTGGTAGACAGCCTTCTAACTGAACTCCAATATAAGGTCGTGTCCACATTACAATATTACTTGAGGTCAAAGATATATGCAGCCAGACAATGATCCTTAATTCACCTTAGCTTTTGTCTGTTGTCAGGAAACCTGCTTAGTGGCTGTGGAGGCAGCATTCGCATATTGGCTGTGTTGAAAACTGGAGGCTGAGTATGCTGTGAGGATGTTACTGGATAGCTTGGAAACAACAGCCGCCACTTTGCTGTATTATAGGTAAATGCTAAGTAATTATGAGGATACCTGTTCATTGCCTCTGAATTCTGCTATAGTAGATCTCACACTACAAATTATAACAGGGACTGGCTTAAAGACCATAAAAAGAAAACTGAGATATTAACATTGAAGGAGTTCTTTCAGTGTGTTCTGAAAACCTTTGGTTTAGGCCAAAAGAGGAAGAGGTAAAAGTCACCTGAAAATCTTGTGGTAAGAACGTGAGAATCTCGCGATATTCCAAGGTTGCCAAACGGGAAACACTACGTACCCATCAGAAGACTGGCCTGAGCCATGACAGAGAGATCATGTGACATTTGGTTATGGTGTGGCGCTCACTTTTGAGGTATCCTTCCACATTCCTTGGTAAAATTCACCTAAACACTGAGAAAAGGAGAGTTCATGGGTAAGAGAGAGTGGACGAGACAGCAAACTCACTGCCCTTCAAATCAAAAGGTCAGGTCTGCATGACTAGACTTGCTTAAGGACAGTAGTGTAGGCTGCCAGACAATGAACCTTCGATAACTCACCTGAGGTTTTGGCTGTGGTCAGCCATCCTGTTGGAAGGCAATGGGAGTGGCTTAGCACATTCACTGCATTAAAATTTAGAGGATGTGTCTGCTCTAGGAAGGTACTTTAGAGTGGTGAAAACAGCAGCTGCCGTATTGCTGTATTGTATCAAAAGTGCTGAGTATAACTTAATGGCTTCAGGTGCAACTCCCACGCTATTCTTGGATGCAGACCCCAGGCCACTGTCGTCAAAAGGGAATTGCTTAATGGCCAATGCATCAATGCTGAAATATTGAAAATGTGCAATTTATGAGATGTGTTTTAAAAACACTTGATTGAGGATGGGGCAGAGAAATAAGGTGGAAGTCACATGAAAATCACATAGCAATCACTAGGGAATCATGTAGATGCCACATGATCACCTTGCACTATTTACATGGGGGTCTTGGAAGACCCTGCAGGAATTGTTTGTCTACCAGGTGACTAATCTTATTGTGGGCATAGATTTTCACTCTACTACTTAGAATGGACCAGGCTTGAGTGGGTGTGAAAAGTTTTCCTCTTGAGTTTACCTTTAAAATGAGACTGGCATGGTGTCATGTTTTCAAACATCCACACTACTTCCTCTGATACAGGCAGAGGACTGGGTCATGGGCCATGGACTTCTGTCACCTTTTTTTTTTCTACCAGTATGATCTTGTTACCATGTGCTAAGTCTTCTACCAAAGAACCTGTTATGAATATTTAGGCTAAATTCTGAAGTTCCAGGTCTCTCTTCCACTTCCTGAAATAGAAACAATTCTTGTCTGTGCTTCCAAGCTCACCAGTTTAGTTCCTGAAAGAAGAGACCAGGCTTTTGCCAAGTTTCTAAAAGCACACTCTACTTACTATTACCAAGGAAAAGCATTGGTGCTGTAGGTTATGGTCACCTTTCAATAACTGGCAAAAGAAATAATTGGTGATGTGTGAAAAGGTTGTGCAGAATGGAGGTTAAGAGGACACAAAGTTGCTGCCATCAGCCCAAGTTTCTATTGTAAATACGTTAAATGGAGGATAGTAATAGGACTGAACAAGTCCTTCTTTCTACCTCCTCCTAGAAAATGACACCTTGGTTCTGTGGGTGTCATGGGGCTACATCTTCAGTGTTAAAATTTATACCAATTGGATGGACATGACCTTGTGGTTTTGGGGTGGCTAGGGAGGAAAAATGCTGAAGAGACCTGAAATCATTGCATTAAATGATGTGGTATGATGTTCCAATAGTGTGATTCATTTGTTTCCATGAAGAGAATATAGAAAAACTATGAACTTCAGAGAAAGTCCACAGTACATGTAAAGAAAGAGTTTTTAGAATACCTTTGCTTCGTAATGCAGAAGTCGAGTCAACGATTTGGTGCTACTATTGGTGTATGCTGTGAAGTCTAGGGTGGCACTCTAACAATGTAGATGAAGGATTACAGTTTTTTCCTGAAATGCACATAATAAATTTTTGTTTTCAGCAAGCTCTTTCCCCAGTGTTCTTGACCAGAGTAATGTTCAAACGGACTCTGATATGAATGTAGCTTTCTTTATGATGTGACCAGTTTTCAGAACAAAGGAGCTGGTGGGAAACACTCTTAAGAAATACATAGTCTCAAATTTACCATCTGCATAGACTGCAAGTGTAGGTACTAATACAGTGGCAGCTTCTGTGTAATTTAGAGCAGTGGCTCTTTAACAGACATCCTATACACTGTTTGCCACACACAATGGAAAACCACTGTGTCTAGCCTGCAGTGTGACAGTCGAATGTGACAAAAAATCTTTCTGTTGAGGATGTGCTTGTCATTTGTGTCCTCCACAGCTCCATTCCATAACTGAATGGTAAATGTGTTTTAGAATGCATATTGCAATTGAAACCTTCTCCAAAAGATGTTTCTGATGAGACACTGACACACTGATTGAGCTTTCAAGATGGGATTCAAATAAGCTCAATCAGGAAGTTAAATCACTCTGAGGAATGGTGCTTGAGGCAATGGCTTGCCGTTCATTCACTTCAATGTTTCCTACTTCTGTTTCATAATGTAGCTCCGAACACGTTCTATATACCAAATGATGAGGAGATAATCTTGATTGCACGCAGTATTGCTGTGAGGGGTGACCTGCTATCTGCAGTGTGTGATGCAACCTTGGACACTTCCAACATCTACAAAGTGTGAAAGCGATTAGGAAAAAAAACTAGCACCTTTCATGGGGGAAATTTGTACGAAGAGGATTCAGGCTGCCATGCATAGGAAGGGACTATATAGGCTAAAGTGACCTGAAACTGTAGCGATAAACATGAAGTTAAATGTGTTTTAATATCGTGGTTCATTTGTTGCCTCGAAAAGCAGACAGAATACTAATAATCTTTAGAGAAAATCCATAGCACATGCAAAGGAAATACCTTAATAACTGATTTCTGTAATCCAGAAGTCCAGTCAATGATTTGGTGCAACTAGTGTTGTTCTGTGAATTCTAAGGTGTCATTCTAACAATGTAGAGGAAGGGATTTCAGTTCTTACCTCTAATAAGTGTATAACATTTTCAATTTAGGCCAGCTCTTTGCCCCAATATTCTTGACCAGAATAATGTTCAAACAGACACTGATACAAATGTAGCTTTCTTCATGATGCAACCAATTTTCTGAATTAAGGAGCTGGTGGGAAACAATTTTTTAGAAATACATGCTCTAGAACAAAGCATCTGCAGAGACTACATGGGCAGGTACTAATACAATGGTGGCTTCCTCATATTTTATAGCAGCAGCTCTTTCACAGATGTCCTATACATTGTTTCTTTGCCAAGCAGAATGGAAAATTACTGTGTCTAGTGTGAAGTGTCACAGATGAAAATGATCAGAAATCTTTCTGGTCTTTCCGGTGAGGTTGTGCTTTTCATCTGTGCCCGCAGTAGACCCAACCATAAATGAACAATAAAAATGTTTTGGAATGCATATGGAAATTGAAACTGTCACCCAAAGATGTTTCTGATGAGACTGATACATTGGTGGAGGCATAAAGCTGGGATCCATTATAGTCCATCAGGTAATTAGATCACTGGGAAGAAAAATGCTTCAGGTATTGGCTTTGAATTGAGATGCTTCAATGCTAAAACTTCTTTGTTTCCTAGTGGTTCTCCAAATGCAACGTATATGCCAAGTGATAGATCATCTAATTTGCCTGCAGTATTGCTATAAGGGGTGACTTGATATCTGCACTGTGTGAAGCAATCTTGGGCTCTTCCAACATGTACAAAGTGTGAGAGCAATTAGAGAAAGCTGGCAGTTTTAATAGTGTAAATTCTTAAGAAGCGGGATCAGGCTGCCATGTGTTGTAGCATCAATGCTGAAGAGAACTCAAACCTTTGCCATAAACAAGGTGGTATGGAGTTTCCACACTTTGGTTCATGTTGCCCTGAGGAGGAGATAGAAAAATCTGTAAACTTTAGAGAAAGTCCACAGCACATGTAAAGGAAACAGGTTTTGAATAACTGCATTCTATGATCTAGAATTCCAGTCAACGATTCGGCACTACTACTGGTGTAAGCTATGAAGTCTAAGGCGGCACTCTAAGAATATTGAGGAACGGATTACAGTTCTCCCTACAATTCATGTAATACATTTTTGATTTGAGCAAGCTCTTTGTCCAAGTGTTCTTGACCAGAGAGAAATTCATGCCCAGTCTGACATGACTATTGCTGTTCTAGATGTGACCAGTTTTCCATATCAAACACTGGTGGGAAATACACTTTAGAGATACTTGTTCTTGAATTTGGCATCTGAATAGACTGCATGAGCAGGTTTTAAGAGAGTCTTGGCTTCCTTGTAGATTATAGTAGTGGCTCTTTATCAGATGTCCTATACAACATTTCTTTGCCAAACAGAATGGAAAGTCAATGTGTCTTGCGTGCAGTGTGACAGTCGAATGTCATCAGAAATGTTTCTGGTGAGGATGTGCTTGTAATCTGTGTCCTCAGCAACGATGTTCTAAAACTGAACAGTAAATGTGTTGTGGAATGCATATGGAAATTGAAACCATTTCTCAAAGATGTTTCGAAGTGGTACTAACACACAGGTGGAGCCTTAATGCTGAAATCCATTATGCTTACTCAAGAAGTTAGTTTACTCTGAGAAAAAAATACTTGAAGCAATGGCCTTGAATTGTACCTCTTCCAAGCTACAAGTTTCTGTTTCCTAGCAGTGTTCCAAATACATCCTATATGCTAAGTGATAGATAATCAGAATTGCCTGCAGTATTGTTCTAAGAGGCCACTTGACATCTGCTGTGTGTGAAGCAGCCTTGGAATCTTCCAGCAGCTACAAAATGTAGAAGTGACTAGGGAAAACTGGCAGTTTTTGTGGTGGAAATTCGTAGAAACAGGTTCATGTTTCTGGTAGTATTTTCATCAGGACTAAAATTTTAAATGCAGTTTTCTTTTTTTACTTTGAAGATATCATTTCCCTGACATCTACCACTTAATGTTGCTGTTAAGAAGTCAACTGTCTGTTTACTACTTCTAACACTTTACCTTTGTGGTGGGGGCAGGGGTTTTTATTCAGTTTCTGTATGATGTTTGGGTTGTAGGTATGGATTACTTATTTACCCTGTTTATAGTTTCTTAGGCTTGAATCTGTGGATAGCTGTATTTCATATATTTTGGAAAATTTTATTCCATTTCCCTTCTCTTTGAAACTCCAATTAGATGTTTGCTAAAGTTTCTCACTTTAAAATCCATCTAACCTTGCTTTTTTTTTATCATTGTAACTGTAAAGCATTCAGGATCATTTCTTTGCCCTGTTTGATAGTTCACTAATTCTCTCTTTAGTTCTGCCTAATCTGCTAAAACTTCATCTTTTAGTTTTTAATTTCAAGTGTATATTTTTTATTTCTAGAAGATAGTTTTTATCTATGATTCTCATTCTTTATTCATAATAAGACCTTTGTTATTTATTAAAATATATTGAACATATTTGCTTTAACTCCTTTTCTTCTAATTCAAATATCTAAAGCCTTTGTGGAAATGACTCCATTTTTTTTTTTTTGTCATGACAGACTCTTTTTCATGATAATTTGTTTCTTGTTCATTATGAAAATTACTTTATTCTTACTTTTCATCTTTTTTGGAACTTATAAGTCAGAATTATTTGAGTCATAGGGAGAAAGCTTCTTTGAAAAATGCTTGATTCTGTGAGAATGTTATGCCATTATCAGGCAGAGATCACTTTCTCAGATTCTTAATTGTATTGTATCTTTTCCTTTAGGCAGAGTTCAGGACCATTAGATATACAAATTCAGAATATTGTTGTTTCTTCCAGAGTTGAACATATTGGTGGTATGTGAATAAAGGATAAAACTCTAAAGATGAGAGCTTGTGTTTAGTATGACTTCTCAAGGAACTTTTTTCTCCACTACACTCAAAATCAAGGGTTAAGCTGGACAATTTTCTTTTCAGTTTAGAAGTGGTTGTGGCCATCATGACTGGAAAGCAGAGATGATTTTTTCTTTTACCCTCATAGTGAGAATTTAGTATTCTGGGAAAGGAAATCTACTTAGACTCACTTCCATGACTAAGCCCTTGGTCTTACCTCTTGTTCTCTGACCACTCCAGACCTCATAGATCAAATTTTAAGTTTACTGAGATTAACAAAAACTCTCAAAGTAAAAGCCATAGTCACTAGGTTTTTGTATTTCTTCCTTCACTTAGTTTTTGACTTTGCTAATTATTATTGTCTTTCTACCTCCTTAATATTTCTAGAAAGAGTTTTGTTTTTTTCTGCCACTAAACCTAATGCTAAGCCTAAGCCAAAGCCTAACTCTAAACCTAACACTAAGCCTAACCCTACCCTTAACCCTAACCTTAACAATAACTCTAAACCTAACCCTAATCTAAGCCTAACCCTAAACCGAATCCTAATCTTAAAGTGAAGCCTAACCCTAACCCTAACTCTAAACCGAACCCGAACATGAACACAAAATTGAGCCCGAAGCCTAGCCCTAACCCTAACCCTAAACATAACGCAAACCCTAACCTGAACCCAAACCCTAAGCCTAATCCTAACCCTATCCCTATTCTTAACCCTAACCCCAACCCTAACCTTAAGCCTAAACCTATACCTAAGCCTAAGCTTAAGCCTAAACCTAAGCCTAAGCCTAACCCAACCCTAACCATAACCGTAACTCTAAACTTTACTCTAACCTTATCCTAACCCTAACCTTAACCCTAACCCTAACGCAACCTGAGTTTTTTTGAAGAAATTTTGTCTAGTATTAAATGTTGTTTACACTTGGATTTAAGTCCTGGTCCTTAGTCTAACATATTCAATGTAGTGATTTTCAAGTGAGACCTAGCCAACTGTGCTATCAACTATTTGTGTGATTATGAGCAAATTACTAAGCACTCTCTGCTTCCATTTCTTTGCCTATAAAATAATCATAAAATTTACTCAATGAAAAGTCATCATATATATATTACTACCTAGACTACTATAAGTGTTAAATATATATTAACTTGCAGCATCATCAATAACATCATACAAATAATGCAAATGGACTTTTTGGTTTAAAGAGCACAGGACTGATAACCAATGTGAGATTGAGCCAGCCTCAGTCATTGACTTTAACAGATACAATGACATGATAGCGGCAGAATTCCGTCTATAGTTAAGAGATGGTTGTGAAGTGAAAAATTGGAGGCAATGGTTGTAGAAATATATTCTGAGTAACATAACTGTGAAAAATAGATATGAAAATTGTGGAGATGGTGTCAGAAGTTGGTATAGAGTACAAGAAAAGTTGTTTCATTTTAGTGAGAGAAAGGTAGATGTCTTATAGTCTGTAGAGGAAAAGGTTGGAAGTACAGAGACAGATAGAGCTGATGAAGCATTAAACATCAAAGATATGGGAGAGATTCAGATGAAGGCATAAGAACTTCAGAAGAGTCATTTTGTTTCTCTGAGATTTGAAGAAAGACAATAAGTATAGAAATAGGTACTTTTCTAGTTATAAGCTGAGAAGTAAGATATTTCACACTGATAGCCACAATTTTTATGTGAATTACAACTTCACTAGTGGAGGCTGAAAAAATATGTAATTTGAAGAAAAGGGTGAACTTTCACACACAAAGAACATGATTTTCCAAATAAATAAAAGCACAGTTCTGTGCACTCAGAGAGCATTAGTCTCCCTGATTATTTATTTCCTTTCGTTACTCCTTCATCACCCAAGAGTAGGTTGGTAGTTAAGTTAATTCAAAAGGAGGAAGTTCCAGGTGTGGAAAGAGAAAAGAAATGAGAACAGGGCAACTTGAAATCTATGATAGAGAGGGAAGAGATGTAAGCCCTGAAGTGTGAGAGCAGAGAAGATATTTTGGAACTAACAATTCACTAAATAAGAAAATGATGGGAAATTGTGGTCAGAAATTTATACATTAAAATGTATGTTTCCAGAGCTGGAGAGTTTTCTTAGAAACAATAATGCCAATAAAAACACAAAAGACTAGAGCGTAGTTATGGAATTGAATTAATGTAGTCAATCAATTTAAAGATTGAAGATTTTTCATGCCTAGGGATTAGAAATGGGTTATGGAGTGTGTCATCTACATAAGCATTGAAATTCATACAAAATGAAGGTGACGTTAAAGAGGCAGACTAAGAGCTAGATACCCACTGCCTCATTATATTCAGTAACAAAGAAGGGTAAAATGTATATTACATATAAATGCATCTATTTTGATTGAGAGAGAAGTTATGCATGGTTGATTCAAAAGCGACCAGGAAGCTATAAGGAGAGCAGAAAAAGAAAAGAAAAAGAAAAATTACATACACACACACACACACACACACACACACACACACACACACACACACATTGAAAGAGCAAAGTACATGCATCTTGAGCTGAATAATATGTCTGAAGTCATAAGAATTTTACTTGGTTTTGTGGATAAATTTGCATATTCATTGGTAAATGTCTAGGTGGAAAATGTTATTTTTAATATTATAATAAAAATTTAGAAAATTATGATGTTATTCTGTATTTGACTATGTAATATCTTAAAATAATATTTGTTATAAGGAAACCTGAAACTCTAAGTGATTTTTTAAAAATTATAGTTGACTTTTGAGTCCATCTCTTTCCAAAATAAAATACTAAAAAGAAACAAGTAAAATTAAACTATTAAAAGTACAAAACAAATAGATACGATGCAATCTGTGCTGAAAATCTCTTACTTTGTTCATATCTTAAACCAAATTTAAAATTGTGCTCTTTATTTTGTTGTCAGTATTTTTTGTGATTTGTTATGTATTTAAACAAATCATATTTTGTAACTGATTTATTAAAAGAACACTGTTAACTGTGCATGATTGTACTATACACACCCAACATTTTTTAGTCATATGTATTATATAGGTTTGTCTTAAACCCATTGTTTGTTAAAAATTGAGTAGACTTAATGTTTAACTTAAAAATCCTAAAAGTATAGTACCTATTGGAATTTTTCTCATTCACTGTTTAACTTACTAGTGACAATATATATTTGGAAGAGAGTAAGGAGATTTGAAAGAATGCTAATGATTCTGTCAACCATCCTCAATAAGTGTTTTCTGAAATGAGAACTTCAATATTTCAAAATGGATCAAGCCCCTTCAAAGAAATAGAAATTTAAAGTGGAATCATTACTAACTACAGGTAGAGTTTTGTATTTTTGGAAAAAAATGTATTGTAAACATGAATTTTTTTTAATCCTATATCTCATTTTTGACAATTTGCTCCAAATGTGTTATGAAAAATTATAAAGGAAAATAGATATCCCTGAGTTATAATTATTCATTCCCTACCCAAACGTTTGCATTAAACAATTTCTGTTTCACAAAAGGTATGTTTAAAAGAACGCCTTAATCTGTTAAAATAGCATATAGCTATTTTGTGGTTATCATAATTTAGTAATTTAGCAATACTATAATGAAATTACTCATTTATTGAAGTTGTAAGTTAATAACTAAGAACTGTGCAAAGAAGCTTAATGTACCAAGTAATCATAATGATTCCATTGTAGCCACCTTTTCTTTTCTAAATGTGATTGCATTGTGTTACCGGATCTATTTTAAAATATAAAAGTTTAGAATCTCACAACACAAATTTGAGTAAAAGAAGTTAGAAAACAAAACAGATATTATGACCCCATCAATATAGTTTGAAAACATGCATAACTAATCTATAGCATTAGAAATTAAGACAGTGGTTTCCTCAGGGAGCTAAGTATGACTGGAATGCTGATAATTCTATGATGCTAGTAATGTATTTTTTGATGCAGATGCTGGTCTCATGGATGTGTATATTTTGCAAAATTTTATTGATGTATACACTTAAGATTTTGCAATTTTTGGTGTGTGTATGTTGTACCTCAACAAATTTTGCATTAACAATAAAATTTTATATTAGGAGAAATGCCCCTGTTAATCATAATTGAACCAAATCTTAGAGTGAGTTGGCATTAGTCCCAAATTTGATAATAGTATATAAAAGAGATGTCTCTGGTTACTTGATTCAATCTCTGATTTTAACTTTAGTTGGAAATGTGCTTTTTAAATTTCTAATGCTGTTTTTTGTTAAATAAATAAAACGCTGAAGTTCAAAACATAAAAAGGAAACCTTTGATAATGAGGTTTTCTTTGCTCTTTTTTTCTCTTGAAGTAATAATGTGACCTATGTTGAAATCTAATTACCATTCCTCTAATGCCAAAACTAAATTCTGTCATTATGTAAATCGTTCAGATCATCTAAAGAGATCTGGTGGTAGTCAGAGTTTGTCCTATTCAAAGCTAAGAATTTTAACTTCTTAAAAAAATCAGGAAATACTTTATCCTGAAGTGAAATATCTGGGTTTTTTTTAAAGTAATCTTGTGTAACAGGTTAAGCACATATATCAAATGTAAAGCTCGAGAGTCAGGCTCATGCTGCATCTTAATACACATTTATATTATTTACTACTATTGTTATTGTTTTATCATAACTTCACCACTTACTATGTAGCCTTTGGCTATTTAAATTTAATTAAAATTAAACTGAACTATAATTTCAGTTCTTTAGTCCCATTAGCCTCATTTCAAGTGTTCAATAATCATATATGCCTAGTGACTACTGTATTGGATAGAACATACTTAGAGCATTTTTATCATTGCAGAAAGTTCTATTGGACAACACTAATATATGTTTTTATTTTATTAAAAATTTTATTTTGTAGAACTTTTAGTATTGTAATGGCAAAACAGAAATGCTTGATACATGATATTTAACAATAATGTCACTGGTTAAACTGAGAATAATCAGATAATGAAAATAGTAACAAAAAACATAACATTTACATATCTAGTTTAATGAGTAGGGTGCATGTAGCTTTATATTAATTCACTAAGATTAATTCTGCTTCTAAGTATTTCACTATGAAATAATTCTTAAATTGGCATTCTGAAAAAATTTCCCTGAAGTAGAAGCCATAAGACTGACCTCATATTTTATGCTCACTGCTTTATTACACACACACACACACACACACACACACACACTCACACACAACATATAGTAAGCAACTACTTACTTTTTTAAAATTCTAAATATTAAGAAACCTTAACATGTGGGTCATAAGCACGGGCCACCAGGAATAAATATGGTTAATCAGAATACAAGATAATGAAAAAGGAAGTTGGATTAGTATTCTAAACCTCTCAAATTATGACATGACATTAACTAATTAGAATGTCTTTATGCATCTCTGGGATTACTGGTTAAAAGCTCTGAACTTTGATTTGTCTTATTATTGTTTGAGGCATAAATGTGTTTATTTCATTTTTTTTCCCTTTAGCAAATAAGGTCGCTAAACACACACACACACACACACACACACACACACACACACACACAATCACATACTATGCTTATGCACAAAGGTTAGGTAAACAATCAATCCCACCCTTAAAAAATTGGACCACAGGTCAGAGGTGAACCCATTTCACATGCCAGTAAAAACTCTTGATTCATGGACTGTACTCTGCTAGCGTCTATGCCCTTTAATTCAAAGGTCAGTGGTTATTATCATTCTAACGGCAACCATTTGATATAAAGTGGACATAAAGTCTATAAATTTACATAATATCCAGAAAAAATGGACTTTTTTTGTATTATTACTACACAAGGAACATCACTCTTACAAACATAAATAAGTTCTTTGCTAAAAGTTTTTCTATTTTTTGATAATTTATACCTGTGTTTTCCCTCATAAACATTAGATTTCTATTTGGTCTGTGGATCTCATGTTTGATCTAGAGTTGACTAGAGTTACTTAAAATTTTAAAATACTTTACAGAGTTGTGCTGTAGAAGTTAAAATATTTTTTATTACTGTTTAAATTACTTTTAGGCCTTGTGTAATTAAGAAAACAAAAGGAAATATTTTGAAGTAAGTTTATGTCCCAATTGATGCTTTTTTTCTTCTTTCACCAAAATCCCCGTTGATGATTTTCATGACCCTTGACTGTTATACTTGGCTTCAGTCAGTAACATCACCTTTCTAGTCTATTTTTTCTCATTCTACACAAGCTCAGTGGTAGATTACTCCCAAAGGTGATTTGATATTAACATTTATTCAAAATATTCAATACCAATGCATCTATCCTATGGAATATCTATCATTATTTGGACTTATCTCTGATTAGAATCATCAAAAATTATATTTATGATTGGAACTATCTGTCATATACAGATGAAATCAAGTATAATTTTCTTTTGCTCTTTACATCTTATTAAACCTTTTTCTTTCACAATTTTCTTCATTTAGTTCTCTGGACAAGTCTAACCTTTGTATATATGCAGACATCAGTGACCAAATATTATTCTTTTTAGATAATGGTAAAAACCAATCACCATCATTGTGACTAATATGAAGGCCAGAACTTTCTCATGTAGAACAATAGAGCTGCATAGAATAAACAAAGGCCAGTCTAAGCCAATAAGCTTTTGGCGCAGGAGATATTATGGTTGACAGAGATTTTTCAATCAAATCAATATCTGTAAACAGTATGTGAAACAATGTTATTTCTCTTCCTGTTATTTAAGTTAGACACATTGTGATGCTTTAAGCTGATAAGCTCACTAAGTATACTAAAAATATTATTAAAAAAACAAATGAAATATACATATATGTATATAATATATACATAAGCAATGTGAATTTTATGGGATTTTTACTTGAACTCTATAAACTATTGTGTGTAAATTATAAAATATACTTTTAAATTATCCAAAATACATTTAGAAAAATTAATTCAAAGAAATCATAATGTCATTCATTTATAAATTATTATATATATGTACAAAGAAGCCATCTCAGCAAAATACTCTTTATAAGATCTGATATCTTTTAAATCAAGAAAAGGGAGATATGGAGAGAAATAAGACTTTTATGCAGTGAACAAAATATGCCAAAACCAAGAAGGAAGAGAAGTGATGGCAGGTCTCAAGAACTAAGAGATATTTACTCAGTGAGAGAGGGAAAGTAAATAAGAGACAGGCATGAAGATGGAAGTAGCTGGTTCATATTAGAAGTATTGAAACTTTTTCCTAAAAGCACCAGGAAACTATTGAAAAAAAATTTTAGTAAGAGAGAATGAAGGTAAGATTTTTAATTTAGATAAAACCTTGCATAATGCAAATCTGGACCTCTCTTGAGGTTACTACTTTGGCTGCCTTGTCAAGTAATGGCTTTTGTGTTCTTTTCTGTATTTGTTTCCCACAGTCCTTATACTACATGCTGGCAAAGTAGGATTCTCACTGCACTTTGTTGCTATTTCTGTACCCTTCCTCCTTCCTAGGGATCTAGCTTTTATTCTCACCATCTGACTGCCACTCACTTGCTGCCTCACACTAATGCTGTGATCTTATCACTCTCATCACTAAATCCATCTACCTACCAGAATATTCACCAACATTCTTTGCCTTATTTCCTGTTCTTTTAGATGGATTCTCTATGTGCTTTTCTAGAGCCATTACCTCTACCTGTGCTAACCAGCTCCAGTCCTCTGCTAACCAGCTCTAAGATACTGTTTGAGTAACTCTCCCATTTCTTATATACATTGCCAAACTTAGTCTCCTTCCTTTATTTCCATAACCATCCTTTCTTTCATCTTCAAAAAATAATTTTAAAAACCATCTTGACCTTCATCTACTTCCAGCTATCATGCCATCTCAGTTCCTCTTCCCAGAAAATACCATTGTTAGAATTGACTCTCATTTTCCAGCATCTAATCACTTTTAAAACTTCTTTAATTATAATTTCACTCTCAACACTCATCTAAATCAGCTTACATCAACATCATCAATTATTTCTTGTTACTAAATGCACTTGAAGATTGAAGTAATTTCAATCTTCATTTTATTTGAGCCATCAACAACACTTGACTGATTGTTACCTTTACTAGGCTTTTGGGCCACCATTCTCTCTTGTTTACTTCTTATCTCACTGTTTGTTTCTTTTCAGTCTTCTCATGTTTGAGTTCCTTAGGCTAAAAAATTTTTGATTCCTTCTTCTCCCAAACCACACGTTCAATCTCTTAGTCAATACTGTTGTTATATAGTTATAGTTATAGACATAGATATAAATATAGATATAGAGCTACATGTTATCTGCACTTTCTTTTTTAACACTCCTACTATTACAACTTGGTGAAACCACAATCGTATCTCACCTAAATCATTGTACAAACTCATTAATTTGTCCTAATGTTTCCATTCTTGTTCCACTAAAGCCTAGTTTTAATATAACCCAAAGTGATTCACATTTAATTCAGATCCTATTATAGCTTAGCTGAAAGCTTTCTAATGTTACCTTCGTGCTTTCAGAAGTTTTCAAGTCATTACAGAAGATCGTGAAGTTCTTGATATGTCCTCCAATGGCCTCATTTTCTACTTTTCTTCTAAGTCATTCCAACTATATAATGTTGATCAAATTGCTTTTCAACCAGCCAGACATGCTCTCACTTTAGAGATTTTGCCATGGCTCTACCTAGAATGCTCCTTCTCCAAATGTAGTATTATGGTACAGTATCAAAAAAGTATATACATAGTTATCTCAAAAGACCATTAAAATACCTCTTCTTTTTTAAGAAAAGTGTGTTTGTACCAGAAACCAGTTAAAAGATATAGCGACTAGACCAAGCAGAGGATGAAGAGGGTCTCTAGAGCTATAGAGGATCTCCAGAGGGTCCAATATGTTAGATATTTGCCATTGAGCACTTGAAATGTGGCTAAATTGCATTGTGATGCACTAGAAGTATAAAATACATGATGAATTTCAAAGATTTAGCATGAAAAATATAAATTTTTTCCTTACTAAGTTGTTTTATATTGATTATATCGAGTTAAATGTATTGTTGAATTAATTTCACTATTTTTTATCTTTTTATTCTGGAGACCAGAAAATTTTAAATTTCATATTTTGTATGTATTTGTGACAGATTATATTTCTATTGGGTGGCACTGTCTAAACTATATGAGAACAAATGGAAACATAAGACGTTTCTGATAAAGAATCTAAAGAATTTAGAAATAAAAGAAGTAAATTGGTAATCTCTGTTTTTAGAATTTTGTGCTTCACAAATGTTTCTTCTTTTTTGTGTGTGTGACTATACCTAGTGACAAAGATGAATTCCAACAATAGTAATATTTTCTTAAACATTTTTATTAGTAATCAACACATAAAGAATGAAGTTAAGCAATTTTATAAGAATGGTTTAATAGTTTTTTTTATTTTTCAATTACAGATGACATTCAATATCATTTTATATTAGTTTCAGTTACATAGCATATTGGTTAGACATTTGCAAATAGTTTGAAAAATACAAGTGTTAGTTTATTATACCAAATATTAAAAAATTCTGCTATATAAGCATAATTTTATTAACATTTGATATAATATACTGTCATGAATATTTCTGGAACTATTTGCAAAAAAGCAATACTAGAAAAGTAACAAACTATATCTAGTTCACTTAAGATTTAAATATCTTTGCTATAGATGACAGAAGAAACCAAAGATTCAGGGATGTTGAGTTTTTTGGAAAAATCAAAATTTAAACTGTAAAAGCTTATTCTCCATTTGCATAGTAAAAAATATGTACATTCTACATAAACCATGTATTAACACTTGAAAAAGATTAAAAATTTTAAAGGCAACAATTAACAGGTAAGTATGAGACAACTATTTTTGAGGTTAAGTACAGTATGACTTTTGTTTTTTTTTTATCACTATTAGAAATATATAATTTTTATATCTTAATAATACAAAAGTATGTTTTCAAAGTTATTAATATTGAGAGATCTTTTTGATTAATTGTAAGCCTAATATATATATATTCCACAGGTACTTAAATCTTAATTATTTTGTTAATTCAGTCAGAATTTAGCCCCTAAACTCATTAACAAATTAAAAATCCCCTTTGAATAAGTAAATTATCTTTCTGGGAAATTACTGACTATTCTCAAAAGGCAAACAATAGGATTACTTATATCTGCTAGGTCAAATTTTGCTCCTAAATAGAGGCCCTAGCACATGATTGCTGTTTTCCAAAAGTTTACTTGTATATGAGCTTCCAAAACTCAGAATACATTTTTATACAAGGGGAAATTCTATTAAATCCCTGAACCCATGTATAACTAACATTCTAATTTTTCATTGTCCTACAATTAGTAAGAATCTTATAGCTATGTGTAATAGATCCCATGTGTAATGAATCCATGACAAACAGCATGACAAATGAGTGTTTATTATGGTAAACTGATATGTAACAAAAAACACCAAAGTTTCATGATTTAAACAAACACATGTGATGTTTCTCTCACAAGACATAGCAATGAGAGTGTACATGGTTGGGTGATGTTCTTGATAGCTTTTCTATATGTAAAGATTCAGGGACTTAATTTCTTTAACTTGTGTTTTTGCCCTTTTCTGTGACTTCTTTATTCAGATAGAGGTTGGGAGAGAAAAGGTAGGTTCATACAGATTTAAGAATACTCATTTCTTCCATTGCATGTACTTTACATGGATCAGTACTCCATCATATGGTTCTACCAAACTACAGAGGAGGTTGAGGAATCTGTTCTCATTCAGATAACATGCCATGGTTACTATTTGGTTTAGTCATTTTCTTTTGACCAGAAATTTTATTTTATTTTTATATTTTATTTTATTTTATTTCATTCCATTTCATGTTATTTAGTTTTTTACATTCTTTGATTCAATGTTGAAAGAAAGGGAAAAGGAGAAGAAAAGAAAAAGAGAAAGAGAGGGAGAGTAGGAGAAAAATAGGAAGCAAAGGAGGATGGGAGGGAGAAAAGAGTTTTGTAAGTATCATATACATATTTCTAGATATTTTGGCCATGTGTTTATCCTATGAAAAATAAAAACAAACTGAAACAAAACAAAAATTGTTCTATATTACCTCTGTCTCTTTTTTAACTCAGGATGGATAAGAAAAGAAAGTTACACAAAAACTGTGATAATTCCATCTCTAATAAAGTTATATTTTTTTGTGAAGGCACAATCAAGTTTCTACATGTTTAAGGAAAATTTAAATATTTAGTTCTAGACACCTATAATGAGTTTGGGATGCAGAGTTATAACAGGCATTGTTAACTATTGGCTCATAGGTGGTAGTAGAACAGATGTTTAGCTTGTATAGACTGCAAAACATAAGTATTGAGCTCACACAGTGGTCTGAAAATTTTCTAATTTATTGTAAATATTTCAAATCTGGACCTGTTTTACCACATGTTAATATTTACTAGAGATGAGTTCATAGTTGACTTCTTCAGACAAGTCATAGGCTCACTTCTATTTATTCCTATCATTTCATACTTTTGGCCACTTCACTTATTTAGGTTACCTCTTGGTCACTGAAGACATTGAGTTTGTGACTCCTGATAGAGAATCTGTGAGCAGCTATATCGAAAATACTTATAAACAAAAATCATCTCTTAGGATAAATTATGTTTACCTATAGGGTGATAAATATACTGAATCTAGCATATTCAAATTATGGTCCTGGCGTATATGCATTTATACAATTTTAATAGTGTGCAATGTACATGCAAGACAATATGTGATTTGAATTTACATTTTTTTAATATCCATATCAAGCAATAGTAAATGGCAAGTGTTTTGGTGTCAGACAGCCAGTACTAACCAGGTCCAAGTTATTAAATGTCTCTTATTTATAATTTGTTTTCTTATTTAAAATTGGAGTAATAATTATAACTACCTGATGTGGTAGTTATTAGATAAATGAGTTAAAGCCTGTAGAATACTGAGGAAAAAGGAAGGTGTATGTTGTAAGCAGGGAATAAATGCTTTTAGTTTTCTTTATTTTTCTAAATAAGAATAGAAAAGATTCTGTAAATGTTAAATAATAGGACTAATTCATAAACAGCTGTTGAAATTTATTTCAGCCCATATGTAAATTTGTATGCACATATCTCTTGATCTACACATAGATAAAGTTGGATAAAGCAGCCATAAAGACTATCTGTGATGATTACATGGAATGAATTATTCTAAATAGTCATATCCCAGATTCCTAGTCACAATGACTAAATGATTTCATGATATTTATAAATTCTAAAGGCTGTGTTTTTCATTCTTCTAGGACATGAGACACCTTCTCTCATGACCTAGTAAATGACCAAGAAGAAAAAACAAACATCTACAATGGTCAAAGTCATTTAGGGTTCTGTAACTTTTAAGCAAACAACAATCTATCACTCTCAACATGTCCCCACATCTAGTGGAGATAGTGTAACCAAAAATATAATTTACACCTAAATTTAAAAGTGTCAATGCATAGTAGGGAAGCAATAAAATTAGTTTTAATTATAGAATTAAAATGCTGTTTCTTTCTGCTTTCAGTTCTCTGTGGTAAATCAGCTGGATATGAAAGTCCATTGTTTCTAATGTGCCCCAAATGCTAGTGGAAAAAAAGACAGAAGATCTTACTGAGTAATGGATTTTTGTTGACTATATGCTTATTTTCAAATGGCTATAATTTTTATTGGATTAGATCATTTAAATCAGTATAATATTTGGATTAAACATGCATTTTAAAACACTGTCTTAATAATAATTAAGCTAGCTTGTGCTTTTCCTGAAATAGGTAGCTTTATTTGAAATATATGAAGATTCTGAGAGTACTTACAAATAGGAATGAAAAGTAGAAGTGAGAAGATATTCTTCAGGATACTTGACTGATATATCAATATAACCTCAAATGCAGCATGTAAGAAATAAACCATAACATTATTTGAGAATAAATCATGATTTTTGTGGCCCCATATTATTCAAATAGCTCATTATCTAGAGAATGCTATTTCTCAAAGTGGTGTATCTAGATGCCTAAAGTTTTCTCTTTCAAAAAAAGATGACAAATTTTAAACAATACATATTTTTAATTATTCTAAGATATATACCATGCCCCTCTGCCTTTGAACCACTTACACTGAACATGATTGAACATATTATTGTCGACTCAAAGTTGTGATTATTAAGCTACATGTTCTCAAGTATT
>CM053501.1:16149900-16364491 GCA_028627145.1 Eidolon dupreanum
GATTATCATATTTGTGCATGGAATGTTAATCATGTAGTGTCTTGTTCACGTGTTCAAAAGTGGTTTATACATTTTTAACCCATACTAAAATAATAGCTGATTACACCTGAAAATTTTATAATTATGCCTTTCTCTTAACTGCTTAATGTCATCTGTTGGGATAGGCTTTCTTTGATCACACTATCCAAAAGAGATAATACCATTTTCGAACTCTAATGTTTATTTTTCTTTATTTTTCTTCAAAACATTAGCTCATATTTTTATTATATGTCAATTTTCCACTGAATATAAGCTTCATGAGGCTAGAAAATTTATTTTTCACTGATATAATTTCAGTTAGAAAGAAGGTACTCAATGCATTTTACTTAATAAAACTTTTATACAAGCAAAATCATGATGTTCCTTTCCTTATGATGAGGTGAAATTTATCATATCAATTTATATGATTTATACCTAAGTGCATATGAAAATATGAATGAAAAAACTCCAGCAACTTTCAAGTCTTGCAAGAAATGTGTCACTTTGAAAGGAGCTTTGACTTCATATAACAGTGATCTTGAAACACAAGCTTGGACAAGTATTTTAATTTTTCCCAATCTCAGTTTCACCATTTAATGACAAGAGCTAACAAAAATTATGTTCTAGGATTGTGGTGAGAACTAAATGATATAAGCCATTTTGGACAGTGAAAATCGTGAACATTTAATGAATAATAAATATTCTGCAAAAGTGTGGTTAGTGGCCCAAAAATAGTAGGGCCAGTCATAGAGAGGCCAGAGTTTTATACTTTCTACTCAAAGAACAGTTTAGTAATGAAACTCAGATTATGGAATTAGACAAGTTTGAATCCTATTGCTCTGTAACCTCTGAGCAAGATATACAACACTTAGAACTACACTTCCTCATTTTGAATATTGGAATAAGGATGTCAGTCTTGTGTTGCTTTTGATAGAAGTAAATGTGCATTTGCTACTATAGTAAGCATAGCAGGAAAAGTCTGATTTTGTAGATTTTTAAAATTCTGTTAAAGATTCTTAAGCACAAACATTTCAAATCTCTTTTAGAACATCTTTATGATCATAGCAAAATTGGGCAGAAGATACAGAGAATTCCCACATGCTCCCTGCCCTGTGGGCACCCATAGCTTCCCTCACTATCAACATCTTTGCACCAGAGTGGTACATTTGTTACAATCAGTGAACCTACAATGAGACGTCATAATCACCTAAAGTTTATGCTTTACATTAGGGTTCGCTCCTGGTGTTCTACATTCTGTGGGTCTGACTAACATGTAATGAAATATATCCATTATTATAGTATCACACAGGTTAGCTTCACTACTCTAAAAATCCTCTGTGCTCCAGCCATTCATCTCTATCTTCTTCACTAACCCCTGATCTTTTTAGTGTTTTCACAGTTTTACCTTTTCCAGAATGTTGGAATCATACAGTATGTAGTTATTTTATGTCTCTTTTAAAATTAAGTTAGTAGATGAAAGTGGTGGTGAAAAGGACTGTTAGACCAGATTCAGCACCATGAACCTCTAAACAATCACTGGTAATGTTCAGGGATGAATAATGAAAATACAAACATAGCCAAGATAGACAGAGGAGGAGTTCCAATTTGTTGATGAAAAATAAGAATTTATTGTTCCAGTGACCAGACTAAACAGCACATTCATTATCTATAGATATTCTTAGATGACAAGTCACAATCACCGAAGTAATTTTCTATGTCTACTGAGGCCATCCTTATCCTTTGAAGTGGAAAATTTCAATTCCATATGGTCATCACTGTTTTTTTTTCTTTAGGAAGACTCTTATATTAGGCCAGCTCACACTCTCCTCAGACCTCTGGCATGCCTTGCTGAAGGATGAAAGGGAGTGTGCCTAGTGCCATGGCTGAGGCAAGGACTTGTGGTCACACTTTCTGAGACACCTTCCAGGCTAAATGAGATATTAGCAAACTCCATGTCCAGTCCCTTGATGCCCTATCCTGGCTGGGCAGTGGGCATGAAGGCAGGCCTGCTCCCAGAAGCTGGGCACTTTCTTGGATTCCCACAGTCCTTATGTGGGTGGAAGGAGTACCTAGGATGAGGCCGTGGGATGGGTAAAACTTGCTGGAAGTGGTCTGTGAAACAGGTGAGGTGGGGAACATAGAAGTGAGTGATTGCGTGGAGATGAAGATAGGAGAATGGGTGAGCAGAAGAATGTAGAAATACCTGCAGTAGTCAAAGAAACATGAAGGGAACAAAAGGGAAATGACCTGCTGGATAATTCACATAAGATGGAATGGAATGAGGTATGAAGGTGGAAGCTGAGAATAAAAGAAAGGGAATGAGAAAGTCAGAGAAAAAAAAACAGGGCTTTAGGGTAATAGTTAGACACAGCAAAAGGTTGGAGGAGGGGAGAGCCCACGGCCTGGCCAGCATCAAGCACATGCACAACAGCTGATTTATTGAGAGCTAATCCTTCCTCCTAGGAACGTTAAGTGGGCAACTCATCTGAGTCAGTCCGGGGGCTCAGAGAGCCTCAACTGATGTCAACTGGCCCGTGCCCGGCCACAGCTCCCCTCCGGGCTTTTGTCTGCCCTGAGCCTGGCTGCTTAGAGATTGCAGAAGAGCTGGGTGAAGACAGGGCCAGATAGAAAGTAAAACCACCAGAGAAGAACGTGCCAAACTAAAGGAGTGGCTCCTGGTCCCTTGTTTGTCAGCTCAGAGACCTGGAGTATAATCATGGATATTGGTGAACCGGATAGTCAGGGATGGAACTGGAACCCAAATGACCTGCTACCTGGCAGTTCTTCCAGTGCCTGGCCAGATGCTGAATTCCCAGGTGGGGCAGGGCAGTGACTCCCATACCCTCCAATGCTGGGACATTTGCCAGCCTGGTCCCCAGAGTGAAAGAGGGCACCTGGCCAGCTCTTGGCTGGGGCCTTCCCTGAGACTTGGTTTCTTCATCCCTGCTGGCACAGAAGGCCAGAAGCCAGTGATACCCACTGAGAATGTGCCATGAGCAGAGGGTTGAATTCAACAGCCAAAGTGTCATTTGTGTGTCCTGAACTTCAAATGAGTGCTCAGTCTTCCTTTCTACAGCAGACACTCCATCAATACCACACGCTGCTGTGGCCCCCATACTATTGAGTTGTACCACCTCTTCCCCAGCTTCATCCCAGGCCAGACTGGAGGAACAGGGGGTGCACTCTCCACTGGCTCAAGAGCTCCTGGAGACCGCATAAGAGCCAAAGCTCAGGACTTCTGCCTGGCCTCCTGCTAGAGGGCCAGCTGTTACCCACCAGCTTACTGGGAGGCCAGCCTCACCTGCCTTGCATCGAACTTCTTCTCCCTTCAAGTCGTGTCTGCATCTGCAAGCTGTCTGCCCAAATGCCACAGACTAACTCCTTTGGCCCAGTGGCTTGTGCAGCCACCAGTCCTTAGTGCGGAAACGGGTGTTTGCCAAACAGCCCTGGGAATTTCCTGGGACTCCAGCCTCTGCCACTCACTGGCTGAACAACTCACAGTAACATACTGTGACCTGGCCCTTTCAATCTATCTCACAGCCCATCAAGGGAAGGGAAAGAGGTCATTGAATAATGACCTTTTTCACTCCCATGTTGACTTGGGACAGAGGGCAAGATGTAAAGAAGCAAAACAAGCAAAAGAGAATTTTTAGGCTCAGACAACAGACTGGGGATGACCAGGTCCTCAGGGAAGAGGCGGGACAATGACTTGTGTAAAGAGAGTCAGCGTCAGGGTGAAGGTCTGATCACGCCATGGACTAAATAGCTGTTGGTAATGAGTTAGCAAACTTGACATTTTTCTAAGGTTCTGAAGCCTCATCTTTCAGCTACATTACATTTAGTCAAAATGGAGACTTTGGGGTTCCAACACCGAGTCTGACTTTCCGGTAATGACAGAACTGGTGACAACTGTATCACTGTGTGGACTTGACAGGATGGTTTTTGACGGATGGTAGAAAAGGCTATTGGAGGAAGGTGAGACATAGTTGAAAATGACTGGCAGACAGAGTGTATGACCATTTCATGAGAGCATGTTGAACACATGAATAATCTGTTTGGAAAAGGAGATGAACTCAAAACAGAGGGATTCGACTCTCAATGAGAAGGCAACTTCTTAAAGGCCAGAGCTGTTACAGCTTCATACTTATAGGATCGGAGACACAAAAAGAAAGATGTTATGTTGAATTGATGCTCCTTTTCTCAATGGTTGACCTCAAATGAAGCTTTGTGAAAAAATGAACATTCTCATCAAGGACAAAGGGTACTGGAGATGTACCTGTCTCGTAGGAGTAAGGTGAAATATGGCTCCCGGGACTTAGCCAGTTTTCAACAGTTGTATATTCCTGCACTTTTAGGGTGAAAGGAAAGCTGTGATTCTGACTCTATACTCCTTTTCTCAATAATTTATAAAAGTATAGTTTTGTTTTGTTTTGTTTTTTAGGAAAATGAACAGTCTCCTCCAGGACCATGTGTATGTGGGAGACACACATTATTATATTCATTTTTGGAATAATTGTTCTTTTTGTAAAATTGTACCCCAAGGTTAATCTTGTCTCTTATAATGAACGTTGGTTATGGTTCCATAATCTAGGTTGTATTAGTTTAGACTAGTAATGTCCAGTCTAAGAGATCACATAATTTTGAAAATAGAATTTCTTAAAATAAGCATCAGAATTATTTTTGACATAAGATAGGTTATCAAGAAAGTGATAAATCATAAAATCTATTTTAGTATTAAATAATATACAACCATCACATTTTTTATTATTTATTATTATTTACATCTATAGCACTTGGTCTTCCTAGGTGCTCTCCCATCCAAGTTCTAACCAGGCCCAACCCTGCTTAGCTTCCGAGATCAGACATCCGGCCTGTTCAAGGTGGCATGGCCATTGACAATGGACCATGGCTCCACTGGGGTACGAACCCAGGATCTTCTGCATGTAAAGCAGATGTGCTAACTGCTATACTATGGAACCACGTCCATCATCACATTTTAAGACTAAGGTTTTCTTGAGTTCGTGTTATTTGAACAACTTCTGTTATATAATATGAACTGGGTTTTATATGTTGCCTTTGTTTTCAAAAGCATGTTAAAGTATAGACTTCTAATTTTGTTTCTGAACCTAGTATTTCTGCCCTATAATCCTGCACACAATTAGTTTATTGGAAAAATTAATTTGTTTTTATTGCAAGCCAATTGACTTTTTGCTATCGATGTGACTGAATTTAACACTTTCAAATAAGTGTCAGCGCTTATAAAGGCACATGTTTTCACTGTAAACACCAGTGGAATTGTGGAAAAGGGTCTATCATTGGAGAGATGATGCATCATATTCCTGCTTTACTGGTGGTTTTTTATCATTGAATTAGTAACTCGATTTCCTTGAGTTTTCTCATCTGATAAATAAAAATAATATCTATCTGGCAGGATTATTGTGAAGATTAACTGAAAATATATGTACTATACACTGGTACAATGTCTGCCACCTGGTTTGCAGTGCTTTCCCTTCTGGATCCAGACAGCCCAGTGATTAAAATATACATAGTAAAATAATGCTTTATTTTATTATTGTTAATAAGTTTTTCAACTTGAATTTTTATTACTCTTTAAGTTGGTGTTTGTTGCTTTTGATGATGGTAAGCAGTGATGTCCAGCAGTGTCACAGTGATAATCCTGGAGAAATCTCTTGATTCACACAAGAGGAATATAGGCATTGATTCCTATCAGGTTTTATAATACACAAGTTTTTGTTTTGTTTTGGTCTCTAAAGACTGATGCGATATGAATGTATCAATGAGGTAGACTTCCAATTCTAGTTTAAGCTTTTCCAAGTTAACATTGTATTTATCTTAAGAGTTAATATAGTTAAAATGACAATTTTGTGTAAGGAATATCAGTTTCAGTAATGCTTTGATTAATAATGGATCTGTTAAACATGATAAAAACAAACTTTGAAAAGTACATTATGTTTTTGGGTTTCAAATGCAACTAATGATCTTGATGGTGAGAAGTTGACATTTAGTTTCTTACCAAATACTCTATATTTTCTAATTTTTGACATGCACCTGAGGACATATTTTCAAAAATATTCAGTAATCTTCATGTCCATCAAGACAACTAGATAAAGAAGACATGGTACGTATATATGGTGAAATATAACTTGGCCACACAAAATGAAATTTTATCATTTGCAACAACATAGATGGATCTAGAAGGTATTATGCTAAGTGAAGTAAGTCAGACTGAGAAAGACAAAGAGCTCATGATTTCACTTCTATGTGGAATCTAAAGAACAAAATAAACAAACAAATAAAACAGAAACAGACTTATAGATACAGAGGACAAAGTTATGGTGCCAGAAGGCATGAGGGGTTGGAATACAAGCAAAAAAGGTAAGGAGTTTAAGAAGTGCAAGTTAGTAGTTACAAAATAGTCACTAGTCACAAGGATGGAAAGTACAGCATAGAGTCTACAGTCAACAGTTTTATAATGATAATATATGGTGCTGGGTACTAGACTTATTGGGGGCATCACTTTGTAAGTTACATAAATGTCTAGGCACTATGCTGTATACCTGCAACTAATATAATATTGAATGTCCGCTGTAATTGAAAAGAAAATAACATTAAAATAAAAAGAGTTAAAAAAATCTTTTAAAGGTTAATGAGTATGTATGTGTTTATGTACATATATTATACAGTATAGCTAGAGTTCATGTGTATACTCTTTTAGTCAGGTCAGGCTCCTATAACAGAATATCACAGACTTGGTGTCTTATACAGCAGATATTTATTTTCTCACAGTTCTGGAAGCTGGAAGTTTGAGAACAGGGCACTTGCATGGTCAGGTTCTGGTGAGGACTCTCTTCCAGGTTTGTAGAAGAGAAGAGAACTGGGTCATGGGTCATGGACTCCTATTCACTTTTTATTTCTACCAAGACTGTCTTGTTACTGGGTGCCAAGTCCTCCACCAAAGGTTGTTATGAATATTTAGGCTAGATTATGAGGGCCAAGTTCTTCACCCTACATTCTGCAAATAGGAACAATGCTTGGCCATGCTTCCAAGCTCCATAATCGAGTTCCCAAAAGAAGAGTCCAGGCTTTATCCCAAGTTACTATGCACTCACACTATCTTTCCTTACCAGGAAAAAGCCTAGGTGCTATAGGTTATGATCACCATTCAATAATTGTCCATAGTGAAAATCGGTGACATGAGACCAGGTTACACTGAATGAAATGTTAGGATGACACAAGATTGTGCCATCAGCTTAAATTCCTATCGTAAATGCTTTAAAGTGAGGACAATCTTCATGCCGTGGCCCAAGTCCACCATTCTTACTCCTCCTAGGGGATGATAGATTGATTCTGCTGGCCAAGTTGTCTCCAAGAGTTTCTGGAACTAGAGGCCAGGATATGTGTTCTGAAGCTAGATCTTCAGTCTGGACTTTGTTTCCAATTGGATGGTCATGATCTTGTGGGCTTGGAACTGACAACTAGTTATTTGAAGGAGGTTCGGGCTTGGTTCTGATTTCCACAGTCTCCGTAAAGAAGGCTTGTTGCTGTGTGTCTAGAACTCCAGGCAACATTGGTTCTGAAAGGATATGCTTACAAGAGTGGGCTCAGGCCACCCCTTAAATCTCTTTTAAGGAAAAATAGAGGATGTGTTGTGGGCCAATTCAGCTCCACCACCTGGAATTAGGGGAAGAGGTGGAGCTACACAAACCAAGATCAGCACTCTGGTACTGGATTAGAAATGTAGGCAAGAGAAAAGGTTTAATCTCAAATTAAGATTCTCTTACCAGAAGACAGTCTTGCCCTGCGGGGTAAGGTCTCCTCTCTTTTAGTTTTCATAGAAGAAAAGTTTATTGCCATGGATTTGAGTCAACCTTGGAGTTATTGTTAGGAAAAGATAGGCTTTGTATCTTAGAGACAGGTCACCACTCCAGATTCTTTCAAGAGAAGACAGTGCTACTGCTATGAACAGAAGCCTCCTTCCTTCCTTTTATTCAGAAAAGACAGTTTTGTTTGCAGACCATACACTCTACATGAATTTCTCTCCACAGCTGCTACCTTCGGTTTAGTGTGAGTAGTTGTTTCATCTAGTCTGTTATTAATTAGATGGTCTTGACCTTGGGATGCTGGGCCTGCACTCTAGTTCCTGTGAGGAAAATCCAGGCTTAGTGTCACAGACCTAAGTCTTTATTCTAGTTTCCCTGGCATAAATACAGATTTGTTGCTGTGGACCTAGAATACCACAAGACATTTGTTCAGGGAGGACAGACTTGGAACCATGGGCCCATGCCACTATTTCAGTTTCAGTTAGGAAAAGACAGAAAAAATTTTGTGGACAATGTATCACCTCTACCTCCTGGAAGAGGTGAAGGGGTAGGAACTACAAGCCAAAGTCAGCCCTCTCGCTCCTAAGTGATATTCCAGATATGAAGCCAAGATTCTAGTTCTCCATGAAAGATATTCCTACCAGAGGAAAGACTTGCCTTGTCATTTAAAGTCACTAATCAGCTAAATTTCAACAAGGACTGTCTTGGTTTCTTTCAACGGGGCTCCACTGTGTTATTGGTAGAAAGAGATGAGGTTTCTGTCATGGGCCCATTTCTCCAGTCTACGTTAATTGAGGGGAGGACAGCACTGTTACCATGAATGGAGGTCTCCTTGCTTTTTGTAATAATAGACAACTTCGGTCTGCGGGCCATGCACTGCCCATCAGTTTCAGTCATGGGGTCCAGTTTTTTGGTAGTCTGATCAGGTTTTTTGCCTAGTCTGTTCAAAATTAGACAATGTTATCCCTGGAACCATGGTCCCACAGGAGTAATGACAAGATCACATGACTGCCTTGTTTGAATCATGTGTCCATCAAGAGACTGGCCTGTATGAAACACAGGGAGATCATGTGACAGATGGGGATAACTTAGTGCTCCCTTTGGAATGACGAGTGCATATCACTTGAAAAAATTCACATAAGCACTGAAAAAAAAAACATTAGTCTCTGTGTAACAGAAGTGGCAGAGATAACCTCGTAACATACCTCCAATCAAATGTCATTTCCACATTAAAAAATTTTCTTTGAGATCAATGATTCATGCCGCCAGACAATAATCCTTATTTAATCCTCAGTTTTTTCTATTGGCAGGAAACCTGCCTTGTGGCAGTGGAGGCAGTGGTCGTATATTGGCCGCGTGGAAACCTGGAGGCAGCGTGTCCTATGAGGAAGGGACGAGTAATGGTGAATAGAACAAGCCCCATTTTGCTGTATTGTAGGTGAAATGCTAGTCATTATAGGATATCTTTTCATGGCAGAAGAAACAGCTGCCTTCGAATTCCTTTACAGCAGACCTCAGACTACAAATTCTGATAGAGAGTGGCTTAACAACCATAAAAAGAAAGCTGAGATATTGACATTGAAGTTGTTCCTTTAACAATTTCTGGAAACCCTTGGTTTAGGCCTACAGAGAAAAATGTGTTGGAAGTCACCTGAAACTCTCATAGGAAGAAGGAGGGAACTTGCGATATTTACTTGGCTGCCCTGCAGGAATCAGGTGACCATCAAGAGACTAGTTTGAGGTCATCACAGGGAGATCACGTGATGTTGGGTCATGGTATGGGGCTCACTTTTGAGTTACCCTTTTACATCCCTTGGTAATATTCAAATAAACACTTACAAAAGGAGAGTCTGTGTATAAGAGAGTGAACGAGATAGCCAACTCACTGCCCTTCAATTGAAACGTCAGATCTGCATGACCAGACTTGCTTAAGGAAAGCAGTGCAGGCTACCAGACAAAGATCTTTCGATATCTGACCTTAGGTTTTAGATGTGATAAGTAAACCTGCTGGAATGCAATGGGAGCAGCTTATCACATTAACCACGTTGAAATCTACAGGATGAGTCTGTTTGAGGAAGGTTCTTTATAGCGGTGGAAACAGCAGCTGCCATATTGCTGTATTTTAGCGAAAATGCCGAGTCATTGTGAGCAGAACTCTTAATGAATTCAGATGCAACTCCCACACTATTCTTGGAAGTGGACCTCAGGCCACTACTGTCGAGAGGGATTGCTTAATGGCCAATGTATCAATACTGAAATATCAAAAATGTGGAGTTTATGAGATGTGTTTTGAAAACACTTGGTTTAGGATAGAAAAAGAGGAAAAAGGTGGAAGTCACCTGAGATTCACATAGCAGTCACTAGGGAATCATGTGATGGTCATGTGAATACTTCACAGGATTCACATTGAGGTCTTGGAAGACCCTGTGGGAATCATTTGTCTACCCAGTAACTAGTCTTACTGTGGGTGTAGGTTTTCACTCTACTTCTTAGAATGATTCAGGTTTGAGTGTTTATGAAATTTTCCACTTGAGTTTACCTTTAAAATGAAACTGGCATGATGTCATATTTTCAGCCATCCACTCTACTTCCCCCAATCCAGGCAGAGGACTAGGTCATGGGCAATGGTCTTCTACTGACTTTTTATTTAAGATGGTCTTGTTACCATGTGCCAAACTTCCACCTAAAGTCCCATTATGAAAATTTAGACTAGATTATGAGAGCCAAGGTTTCCACTCTACTTCCTGGAATTCGGAACAATGTTTGGCTGTGCTTCCAAGCTTCACAGTCGAGTTCCTTAAAAAAGAGTCTAGGCTTTATCCCAAGTTACTATGCGCTCACACTACCTTTTCTTACCAGGAGAAAGCCTTGGTGCCATTCAGTAATTGGCAAAAGTGAAAATTAGTGATGTGGGACCTGGTTGTGCTGCATGGAATGTTAGGATGACACAAGGTTAGTGCCATCACCTTAAATTTTTATCATAAATGCTCTAAATTGAAGATAGTCTTGGTGCCATGAACTGAGTCCTCCGTTCTTCCTCCTCCTAGGAGATGACATCTTGGTTCTGTGGGCCAAGTTCTACCCAAGAGTTTCTGAAAGCAGGGAGCAGGTGGGTGTTGTGGGCCTCGGTCTTCAGTCTGGACTTTGTTACCAATTCAATGGTAATGATCTTGTAAGCTTGGGACTATCAACTCATTCCTTTTAGTAGTCCAGGCTTGGTGCCGACTTCCACTGTCTCCATTATAGTTTCTCTTCCATAAAGAAGGCCTGTTGCTGTGTACCTAGGACTCTGGATGACATTCATTCAGAGAGAACAGACTTAGAAATGTGGACCCAGTATACCCTTTCAGACTCTGTTAGAAAAAGACAGAACAAATGGTGTGGACCAATTTCTCAGTTCCACATCCTGGATATAGGGGAAGGGATTAGAACTGCAAACCAAGGTCAGCACTCTGGTTCCTGATTAGAAATCCATACAGGAGAGAAGGTCCTAAGTCTCAAGTTAAGATTCTCTTACCTGAGGTCCAGGTTGCCCTTTGGAGTAAGGTCTTCTCTCAACTAGTTTTCAGAGAGGACAGGTTTACTTCCATGGGTTCAGTTCATCATTTTAGTTATTTTTAGGCGAAGATAGGCTTTGTGCTTGGGCCTGTGTCACCACTCCACATTCTTTCAAGGAAAGACAGTATTGCTGGTACGAAAGGAAGCCTCCGTTCTTCCTTTTGTATAGAGAACACAGATTTGTTTGTGGGCTGTGCATTCCACATGAGTTTTTGTTCACAGGGGCTACACTGGATGTAGTGTTGGTACTTGTTTCATCTAGTCTGTTATTAATTAGACAGACTAGGCCTTGGGAACCTGGTCGTGCCCCTAGTTCCTGTGAGTAGAGTTCATCCTTGGTGTCAAAGGCCTATGTCTTCATTCTAGTTTCCCTTTCATAAAATCAGGCTTATTGCTGCAAGCCTAAAACACCACTTTTCATTAGTTCAGGGAAGGTAGTGTTGAAACCATGGGCCTATACCACCACTTCAGTCTCTGTTGTGACAAGACAGAAGAAATGCTGTGGGACAAAATCTCAGATCTACCTCCTAGAAATGGAGAAGGAATTGGAACTGCAAGCCAAATTCTCCTCTCTCACTCACAAGAAAAATTCTATATATGAGCGAAGGTTCTAGCTCTCCCAGAAAGATATTCTTACCAGAAGACTGGTCTTGCCATTTAAGATACTAATCCACTAAATTTCAACAAAGGCAGACTTGGTGGCTTTGGAACAAGACACTATTGTATTATTGGTAGAAAAAGACTGACTTTTTGTCATGAGCCTGGTTCACTGGTCTACATCAATTGAAGGGAGGACAGTACTATTACCATGAGTGGAAGTCTCCTACTTTTTAGTAAAAATATACAACTTTCTTCTGTGAGTAATGCACTGCCCATTAGATTCCATCACAAGGACTAGGTTATTGGTAGTGTGAGTAGGTTTTTGACTAGTCTGTTCAAAATTAGACAGTGTTAACCCCAGGACCATGACCCCGCAGGAGACACGATAGAATCACATGACTGCCCCGTGAGACTGGCCTGTATGAAACAAAGTAGGACCATGTGACAGTAGTGATTATGTAGTGCTCTCTTTGGAATAAGCGTGCATATCACTTGATAAAATTCACGTAAACAATGAAAAATCATTAGTCTCTGTGTAACAGAGGTGGCCAAGGCAGCCCCCTAACTGACCTCCAATCGAATGTCAAATCCACATTACAAAACTTACTTGAGGTCAACGGTATATACAGCCAGATAATGATCCTTAATTTGCCTCAGGTTTTGTCTTCTGTCTAGAAACCTGCTTTGTGGTACTGGAGGCTGCAGTCGCATATTGGCCACTTTGAAAACTGTAGGCTGAGTGTGCTGTGACAATGGAAGTAGATAGCGGTGGGAAAACAGTCGTCAGTTTGCTCTATTGTAGTTAAATTCTGAGTCATTGTGAGACTATCTCTTCATTGGAGAAATAAAACCTAACTCCAAATTCCTCTATAGCAGCCTCAGACTACAAATTCTGATAGGGACTAGTTTGAAGACCATAAAAAGAAAGCTGAAATGTTGACATTGAGGCAGTTTCTTCAACATGTTCTGGGAATCCTTATTTTAGGCCAGCAGAGAAAAATGAGGTGAAGTCACCTGAAAGTCTCGTTGCAAGAAAGTGGCATCTCACGATATTCACGTGGCCTTCAAGAGACTGGCCTATTGACCTCACAGGGAGATCACATGATGGTGGGTGATGGTGTGGCACTCACTTCTGAGTTACCCTTCTACATTTCTTGGTAAAATTCACATAAACCCTGAGAAAAGGATAGTCCATGTATAAGGGAGAGCGGACAGGACAGCCAACTCACTGCCCTTCAATCGACAGGTCAGGTCTGCATTACTAGACTTTGTTTAAGGACAACTGAGTAGGCTACCAAACAATGATCCTTAGATAGCTAGCCTCAGGTTTCAAAGCTGGTCAGCCAACCTGCTGGAAGGTAACGGAAGCAGCGGAAGCACATTAACTGCTTTGAAATTCAGTGGCTAAGTCTGCTTGAGGAAGGTACTTAATAGCGGTGGAAACAGCAGGTGCCTTATTGCTGTATTGTAGCAAATATGCGGAGTCATTGTGAGCATAACTCTTAACGGCTTCAGGTGCAACTCTCACATTATTTTTGATTGCAGACCTCAGACCACTACCACTTGGAGAGAATTGTTTAATGGCCAATGCATCAATGCTGAAATATTGAAAATGTGCAGTTTATGAGATATGTTTTGAAAACACTTGGTTTAGGATAAGGGAAGAGGAATAAGGTGGAAGTCACCTGAAAATCATATAGGTACCACTAAAGAATCACGCGACGGTCACATGAACACCTTGTGGGATTCACATGAGGTTCTTGGAAGACCCCACAGAAATCGTTTGTCTAACAAGTAACTATTTTTCTTACTGTGTGCATAAGTTTTCACTCTACTTCTTAGAATGAACCAGGCTTGATTGTGTGTGAAACAATTTCCACTTGAGTTTACCTTGAAAATAAGAGTAAACTTGAGTGTCGTGTTTTCAAACATCCACTCTACTTCCCATGATCTAGGAAAGGTCATGGGCCATGCACTTATATTGACTTCTTTTTTACCAAGTCGGTTTGGTTACCATGTGCCAAGTCCTCCACCTTAGGTCCTGTTATACAAATTTATGCTACATTCTGTACATCAAGGTCTCCACTGCACTTCTTGGCAATAACAATTCTTGGTCATGCTTCCAACACCGCAATCAAGTTTCTGAAAAAAGAATCCAGGCATTGTGCCAAATACCTAACTGCCCACACTACATTCTCTTGCCAGGGGTAAGACTTGGTGATGTAAGTTACGATCACCTTTCAATAATTGTCAAAAAGGAAAATAGGTGACGTGGGACCAAGTTGTGCTGAAGGTAGTGTTAGAATGACACGAGTTTGGTACCATCGGCCCTAATTACTATCATAAATGATTTTAAGAGAGGACAGTCTTGGTGCCATGAACCAATTCTACTGTGCTTCCTCCTCCTAGGAGATGACATCTTGGTTTTTTTGACAAAGGTCTCCCCAAGAGATTCTGGTAGTAGGGGCTAGACTAAGTATTGTTGGCCTAGGTCTTCAGTCTGGACTTTGTTACTTATTGAATGGTCGTGACCTTGTGGGCTTGCGGCTGCCAAGTAGTTTGTTTTAGGAGGTCCAGACTTTGTGCCAATTTCCACAGTCTCTGTTCTAGTGTCTCTTGCATGAAGAAGTCTTGTTATTGTGTGCCTAGAACTCTGCACCACACTCATTTAGAGAAGATAGGCTTAGACCAGTGGGCCCAGGCCACCACCTCAGTCTCTGTTAGGAAAAGACAGAAGAAATGTTGTGAGATGAGATCTTAGCTCTACCTCCTAGAAAAGGTGAAGGTATTGGAACTGCAAGCAAAAGTCACCCCACTCTCTCCTAAGGGAAATTTCAGACATGGAGCCAAGTTTCTAGTTCTCCAAGAAGATATTCTTACCAGAGGAAAGACTGATCTTGCATTTAAGGTCTCCAATCACCTAATTTTCAATGAACAGGCTTTTTGGCTTTAGACCAGTGCTCCGTTGTATTATTGTTAGGAAGAGAGTGTCTTTGTATGATCTGCACGTGTCTACAGTCTACATCATTTGAAAGGAGAACAGTACTATTATCATGAATGGAGATATCCTTTCATTTCTGTAATAATAAGACAACTTTGGTCTGTGGGCCATGCACTGCCCATTAGTTTCTGTCACAAGAATTACGTTGTTTGTAGTGTGAGCAAGATTTTGCTTAGTCTGTTCAAAATTATACAGTGTTAAAATCGGGTCCATGGCCTCACAGGGATCACAACAAGATCATGTGACTGCACAGTGGTAATCACTAGCCCATCAAGGGACTGCCCTGTGTTAAACATAGGGTTATCATGTGACAAATGGAGATGACAAGTGTTCCCTTTAGAATGGCGAATGCATATCACTTTATAAAATTCAATAAACACTGAGAAAACATCAGTTTCTGTGTAACAGAAGGTGGTCAAGACAGCTTTCTCACTGACCTGCAATGGAATGTTACACATTACAAAACTTACTTGAAGTCAATGGTATATATGTGGCTAAAGAATGATCCTTAATTCACCTCGGATTTTGCTGTTGTCAGGAAACCAGCTTTGTGGCCATGGAGGCAGCTGTTGTATAGTGGCCACGTTGAAACCTGGAGGCTGAGTGTACTATGAGGAACAGACTGAATAGCGATGGAAACAACAGCTGCCATTTTTCTGTATTGTAGGTAAAATATTGAGTCATTGTGAGGATACCTCTTCATAGCTGAAAGAACGTTTGCCTCCGAATTACTCTATAGCAGACCTCAAACTACAAATTCTGATAGGGACTGGCTTAACGACCATAAAAAGAAAGCTGAGGTATTGACATTGAGGCAGTTCTTTCAATGTGTTCTAGAATCCCTTGGAATAGGCCACCAAGGAAAATGAGTTGGAATTCACCTGATAGTCTTGTAGAAAGAATGCGAAAATCTCATGATATTTATTGTTATGCTCCACGGAATCACATGACCATCAAGAGACTGGCCTGAGAGCATCACAGGGAGGTCAAATGACATTGGGTAGTGATGGGCACTCACTTTTGAGTTACCCTTCTATATTCCTTGGTAAAATTTACATAAACACTGAGGAAAGTAGAGTCCATGTGTAAGAGAGAGAGGATGAGACAGCCAATTCACTGCCCTTCAATTGAAAGGTAAGTTCTGTATGACTAGACTTGCTAAAGGACAGTAGTGTAGGCTACCAGCCAATGATCCTTATCAAACTTTTCTGAAGTTTCGGCTGTGGTCAGCCAACCTACTGGAAGGCAATGGGAGCAGCTGTAGCACATTACTGTGTTGAAATTTGAAGGCTGAATCTGCTTGAGGAAGGTAATTTAGAGCAGTGGAAACAGCAGACACCATATAGCTGCATTGGAGCAAAAATGGTGAGTCATTGTGAGCATAACTGTTAACGGCTTCAGCTGCGACTCCCACACTATTCTTGGATGCAGACTTCAGGCCACTATTGTCGAGAGGAAATCGCTTGACAGCCAATGTATCGATGCCGAAATCTCGAAAATGTGCAGTTATGAGACGTGTTTTAAAACACTTGATTGAGGATAGGGGAAGAGGAATAAGGTGGAAGTCACCTGAAAAATCACATAGCAATCACTAGGAAATCATGTGACAGTCACATGAACACCTCGCAGGTTCACATGGGGGGAGTCTTAGAAGACTCCACGAGAATCGTTTGTTTTCCAGGTGACTAGTCTTCTTACTATTGGTGTACATTTTCACTCTATGTCTTAGAATTAACCAGGATTGAGAGCATGTGGAATGATTTCTACTTGAGTTTACCTTGAAAATGAGACCAGCATTGCATCGTATTTTAAAACATCCACTACACTTACCCCAATCCAGGCAGAGAACTGGGTCATGGCAATGGACTTCCATTGAATTTTTATTTCTACCAAGATGGTCTTGTTACTGTGTCCAAGTCATCCATGTATGTTCTTTATGAAAATTTAGGCTTGCTTCTGTGGGCTAAGATTTTCACTCTACTTCCTGGAACTAGGAACAATGCTTGTCCATGCTTTCAAGCTCCCCAATCAAGTTCCTGAAAGAAGAGTCCAGGATTTGCACCAATATTCTAAGTGCCAACACTACCTTATCTTACCATGGAAAAGCCTTGTGCAGTGGTTAATGTCACCCTTCAATAATTGGCAAGGGAAAATTTGGGATGTGGGACCAGGTTGTGCAGAATGGAGTGTTAGGTGATACAATTTTTCTACCGTAGTTTCAAATTTTTATCGTATATACTTTAAACGGAGGACGGTTTTGGTGTGTGACCAAAGGCCTCTGTTCTTCTTCATCCTAGGAGATAAGAACTTGGTTCTAAGGACCAAGGTCTCCCCAAGAATTTCTGAAGCAGGAACTAGGCTGGGTGTCATGGGGCTAGTTCTTCAGTCTGGACTTTGTTACTAATTAGATTGTCATGACCTTGTGGCTTGAGGCTGCCAACTAGTTCCTTTTAGGAGGTCCAGGCTTGGTGCCAATATCTAAAATATCCATTCTAGTGTCTCTTCCATAAAGAAGGGTTGTTGCTGTGTGCCTATGACTCCAGTGGCATTCATTCAGAGAACAGGCTTAGAACCATGGACCAAGGCCACCCCTTCAGTCTCTGTTAAGAAAAGTCAGAAGAAATGGTGTGGGCCCATTTCTCAGCTCCACTTCCTGAAAATAAGGGAAGGAATTGGAACTCCAAACCAAGGTCATCACTCTTGTTTCAGTTTAGAAATCCAGGCAGGAGACAAAGTCCTAGGCCTAGAGTTAAGATTCTCTTACGTGAGGATAGGCTTGACCTGAGGTGTAGGGTCTCCTCTACTAGTTCTCAAAGAGGGTAGGCTTATTGCTATATGTCCAAGTCAACCTTGTAGTTATTGTTAGGAAAAGACAGAATTTGTTCCATTGGCTCAGGTAATCATTCTATGTCCTTTCAAGGGAAGACAGTGTTGCTGGTAGGAACAAAGGCCTCCATTCTTCATTTCTTTTAGAAAAGACAACCTTGTTACTGGGCCATGTATTCCACATGAATTTCTGATCACAAAGACTAAACTGGGTGTAGTGTGAGTAATTGTTTCGCCTGCTATTAATTAGATGGTCTTGACCCTCAGAGCCTGGGCCTATACCCTGTTTCCTGTGAAGAGTCCAGTCTTGGTGTCACAGGACTGAATCTCCATTGCAATTTCCCTTGCTTAAAGACAGGCTTGTTGCTGTGGGGCTAAATCACCACTTGACATTTGATCAGGAAGGACAGACTTTGAACCGTGAACCCAGAACACCACTTCATTCTCTCCTAATAAAAGATAGAAGAAATGTTATGTGACAAGGTCTCAGCTCTAACTCCTAAAAAAGCTGATGTGTTTGAAACTGTAAGTCAAAGTCACCCCTCTCACTTCTAAAAGAAATTCTAAATAGAGCCAAGTTCTAGTTTTCCAAGGAAGATATTCCTACCAGAGGAAATACTCGCCTGGAGGCTGAATGTGCTGGGAGGCAGGAACTAGTAACAGTGAATACCAAAGTTGCTATTTTGCTGTATTGTAGGTAAAATGCTGAGTCATTATGAGGATACCTCTTCATGGCAGAAGGTACAGCTGCCTTCAAATTCCTCTATAGCAGACCACAGACTACAAATTCTGATATGAACAGGCTTAATGACCATAAATAGAAAGCTGATATATGGACATTGAGGCAGTTCCTTCAAAGTGTTCTGGAAACCCTTGTTTTAGGCCATCAGAGGAAAATGAGGTGGAAGTCACCAGAAAGAATGGTAGCAAGGACGTGGGTGCCATTGGCCCAAATTTCTATTGTAAATGCTTTTAATGGAGGTAAGTTTTGGTGTGCTTCAACCGAATCCTCCATTCTTCTTGCTCCTAAGAGATGACATCTTGATTCTCTGGGCCAAAGTGTCCCCAAGAGTTTCTGGAAGCAGTGGCCAGGGTGTTTTGAGGCTAGGTCTTCAGTCTGGACTTTGTTAGCAATTGGATGGTCATAACCTTGTGGTCTTGGGGTTGCCAGCAAGCTCCTTTTAGGAGGTCCAGGCTTGGTGCCAATTTCCACAGTCTCCATTCTATTATCTCTTCCAAAAGAACCCTTGTTGCTGTGTGCCTAAGACTACAGGTGACATTCGTTCAAAGAGGACAGGCTAAGAACTGTGGGCCCAGGCCACCCTTCAGTCTGTTAGGGAAAGAGAAGAGGAATGGTGTGGGCCAATTTCTAAGCTCCACTTCCTGAAAATAAAGAAAGGGATTGGAACTGCAAACTAAGGTCAGCAATCTGGTTCCTGATTAGAAATCAAAGCAAGAAACAAGGTCCTAGGTCTCGTCTTAAGATTTTCTTGCCTGAGGACAGGCCTGCCCTGAGGGGTAATGTCTTCTTTCTACTAGTTTTCAGAGAGGACAGGTTTATTGCCATGGGTCCCAATCTCCCATGTAGTTATTATTAGGAAAAGACAGGCTTTGTTCCTTTGTGCTCATGTCACCACTCAACATCCCTTCAAGGGAAGACCCTGTCGCTGGTATGATGAGAGGCCTCAGTTCTTCCTTTTGTTTAGAGAAGACAGCTTTGATTGTGGGCAGTGAGATCCACATGAGTTTCTGTTCGCAAGGACTACCTTGGGTGTGGTGTGAGTACTTGTTTCTTCTTCTCTGTTATTATTCAGACTGACTTGGCCTTGAGAGCTTAGACCTGCATCTTAGTTCCTGTCAGGAGAGTCCAGGCTTGAGGTCACAAGCATGAGTCTCTATTCTAGTTTTCCAGGCATAAAGACAGGCTTGTTGCTGTGGGCTTAAAATGCCACTCAAAATTCATTCAGGTAGTATGGGCTTAGAACTGTGGGCCCAGGCTATTACTTCAGTCTCTGTTAGGAAAAGACAAAAGAAATGCTGTGGGTCAATGTCTCATCTATAACTCTTGAAAAAGTTGAAGGAATTGGAACTGCATGCCAAAGTCAACCCTCTTGCTCTAAAGAGAAATTCCAGACATGAATTCAAGTGTCTAGTTCTCCAAGAAAGATATCATACCACAGGAAAGACTTGCCTTGCAGTTTAAGGTCTCCAATCTTCTAATTCTCAACAAGGAGGCTTGTTGGCTTCAGGCCAGGGCTCCATTGTGTTATTGTTAGAAAGAAAGTGGCTTTGTGTCATGGGCCCATGTCTCCAGTCTACATTATTAGAAGGGAGTATAATATTGTTACTGTAAAGAGAGGTCTCCATTCTTTCCTGTAACTATAGGCAACTTTGGTCTGTGAGCCATGCACTGCCCATTAGTTTCAGTCATAGAATCGAGGCTGTTGGTAGTGTGAGCAGGTCTTTTGCCTAGTCTGTTCAAAATGAAGCAGTGTTATACTCTGTGCCATGGCCCCTCAGGAGTCATGACAGGAACATGTGAACACTCCATTCGAATCATGTGCCCATCGAGAGACTGGCCAGTTTGGAACACAGGAAGATCATGTAACAGATGGGGATGACATAGTGCTTCGTTTGGAATGACAAGTTCATATCACTTGATGAAATTCACATAAACACTGAAAAACATTAGTCTCTGTATAACAGAGGTGGCCAAGACAGCCTCCAAACTGACCTCCAATCGAATGTTTTTTCCACTTTACAAAACTTACTTGATGTCAACAGTATATGCAACCAGGCAATAATCTTTAATTCACCTCAGGTTTTGTCAGTTGTCAGGAAACCTGCTTCGTGGCAGTGGAGGCAGCAGTCGCATATTTGCTGTGTTGAAACCTAGAGCCTGAAAGTGCTGTGAGGATGGGACTGGATAGCAGTGGGAAGAACAGTCACCATTTTCCTGTACTGTAGGTAAAATGCAGAGTGATTGTAAGATAAGCTCTTCATGATGGAAGGAATAGCTACTTCCAAATTCCTCTATAGCAGACCTCAGACTACAAATTCTGATAGGGACTGGCTTAATGACCATAAAAAGAAAGCTGAGATATTGACATAGAGGCAGTTCTTTAACATGTTCTGGAATACTTGGTTTAGGCCAGCAGAGGAAAATAAGGTGGAAATCACCTGAAAGTCTCATTGCAAGAATGTGGAAATCTCATGATATTCACATGGTTGCCCCACGAGAATCATGCGACCATCAAGAGTCTGGACTGAGGGCATCACAAGGATATCATGTGACTTGCGTTATGGTATGGCACTCACCTTTGAGTTACCCTTCTACATTCTTAGGTAAAATTCACATAAATACTGAAAAAAAGAGAGTCTGTGTATAAGAAAGCATGGACAAGACAGCCAATTTATTGCCCTTCAATTGAAAGGTCATGTCTGCATGACTAGACTTCATTAAGTACAGTGGTGTAGGCTACCAGATGATGGTCCTTAGACAACTGGCCAGAGGTTTTGGCTGTGGCAGCTAAACTACAAAAAGGCAATGCAAGCAGCTTAGCACATTAACCATTGAAATTTGGAGGCTGAGTCTTCTTGAAGAAGGTACTTTAGAGCGGTGCAAACAGCATCGCCTTATTGCTGTACTATAGCAAAAATGCTGAGTCATTGTGAGCTTAATTCTGATCAGCTTCAGCTGATACTCCTGCACTATTCTTGGATCCAGACCTCAGGCCACTACTGTCGAGTGTGAATTGCTTATATATTGAAATATTGAAAATGTGCAGTTTATGAGATGTGTTTTAAAAACACTTGGTTGAGAATAAGGGAAGAGGAATAAGGTGGAAGTCACCTAAAAATCATGTAGTATTCAATAGGGAATCATGCAGCAGTCATGAGATTCACATGGGGGTCTTGAAAGACCCCGTGGAAATCGTTTGTCTACCAGGTGACTAGTCTTCTTACTGTGGGCATAGGTTTTCTCTCTACTTCTTAGAATGACCCAGGCTTGAGTGTGTGTGAAACGTTTTCCACTTGGGTTTACCTTGAAAATGAGATTGTCATGATGTCATGTTTTCAGACATCCACTCTACTTCCCCTGATTCATGGGCCATGGACTTCTATTTACTTTGTATTTCTATCAAGACGTTCTTGTTACAGTGTGTCAAGTCCTCCACCAAAGATCTCGTTATGAAAACGTAGGCTAGATTCTGAAGGTCAAGGTCTCCACTCCACTTCCTGAAATAGGAACAATGTTTGGCCATTCTTTCAAGCTCCCCAATCAATTTTATGAAAGAAGAGTCTAGGCTTTGTGGCAAGTTTCTAAAATCCTACAGTACCTTCTCTTACCACGGGAAAGCTTTGGTGCTGTAGGTTACGTTCACCTTCAATAATTGGCAAAAGGGAAAATAGATTAAGTGGGACCAGTTTGTGCTAAATGGACTGTAAGGATGACTGAGGGTTGGTGCTATCAGCTCATATTCTATCGTAAATTCTTTAAGAAGAAGACAGACTTGGGGTTGTGAACTGAGTCTTTCATTCTTTCTCCTAGGAGATGACACCTTGGTTCGTGGACCAAGTTCTCCCCAGGAGTCCCTGGTAGCAGGGACAAGCCTGGGTATTGTAGGTCTGGGTCTTCAGTCTGGACTTCTTTACCAATTGGATGGTTATAACCTTGTGGGCTTGGGGCTGACAACTAGTTCCTTTTAGTATATCCAGGCTGGTGCTGATTTCCACAGTGTTTGTCCTAGTGTCTCTTCAATAAAGGCTTGTTGCTTGTGCCTAGGACTCCAGGCTACATTCTTTCAGAGAGGAAATGCTTCAAACCATGAGCCCAGGCCACCACTTTAGTCTCTGTTAGGGGAAGACAGAAGAAGTGCTGTGGGCCAATTTCTCAGCTCAACTTTCTGAAATTGGTGAAGGGATTGGAACTGCAAACCAAGGTCGGCACTCTGGTTTCTATTTAGAAATCCAGGCATGAGACAAGGTCCTAGGTCTCAAGATTTTCTTACCTGAAGACAGGCTTCCCCTTTGGGGTGTGCTCTCTAAATACTTGTTTTGAGAGAAGACAGGCTTAGTGCCATGTGTCCCAGTGTCCCTATACTTATTGTCAGGATAAGACAAGTTTGGTACCTTGGGCCTGTGTCACCACTCCACATTCTTTCTTGGTAAGACAGTGTTCCTTGTATGAACAAAGGCTTTCTTCCTTTATTCAGACAAGACAGCTTTGTTTATAGGCCTTAAACCACATATGATTTTTTGGTCACAAGAGCTTCCTTGTGTGTAGTGTGAGTAGTTTTTTCATCTATTTCATTATACATTAGATGGTCTTGACCTTTGGTACCAGGGCCTACACTCTAGTTTCTGTGAGGAGAGTCCAGGCTTGATGTCACAGGCCTAAGTCTCCATTTTAGTTTCCCTTGCATTAAGAGAGGCTTGTTTCTGTGGACCTAGGACCACTCTTGACATTTATTCAGGGAAGACAGTCTTAAAACCATGGGCAGGCCACCATTTAAGTCACTGTTAGGCAAAGACAGAAGATATGTTGTGGGCTGAGGTCCCAGCACTACCTTCTGTAATAGGAGAAGGGATTGGAACTGCAAGCCAAAGTCACCCCTCTCACTTCTAACAGAAATTCCAATCCTGGAGCCAATTTTTTATTTCTCCAAGAAAAATATTCTTACTGGAGTAGTGGCAGATCTTGTAGTTTAAGATATCCTATCTACTAATTTTCAAAGAAGATAAGCTTTGTAACTTTAGACTAGGGCTCCATTGTATTATTGTTAGGAAGAGACTGTCTTTGTGTCATGGGCCCACATCTCCAGACTACATCATTTGAAGGGAAGACAGTATTGTTATGAGGTCCTCTTTCCTTTTTGTAAGTGCAGACAGCTTTGATTTGTGGGCCATGCACTGCACATTTATTTCTGTCATGAAGTCTAGGTTGTTCATAGTGTGCATAGGACTTTAGCCAGTCTGTTGAAATTAAACAGTGTTCACCTCAGAAGCATAGCCCCATCAGAGTCACAACAGTGTCACGTGACAGCACAGTGGGAATTACATGCCCATCAAGAGACTAGCCTGTATGAAACACAGAGAGATCATGTGACAGACAGGGATGACATAGTGCTACATTTTGAATGACCAGTGCATATCACTTGACAAAATTCACATAAACACTGAGAAAATATTAGTCTGTGTATAATAGAAGGTAACTGAGAAAGACATCTAACTGATCTCCAATCAAATGTCGTGTCCACATTACAAAACTTACTGGAGGTCAATGGTATATGGGGCCAGACAATGATTATTAATTCGCCTCAGGTTTTGTCTGTTGTCAGAAAACTTGCTTTATGACATTGGAGGGGGTGGTCGCCCTTCAGCTGCTTATAAATTATAGGCTCAGTCTCCTGTGAGAAAGCAACTGGTTAGTGTTGGAAACAACAGCCGCCCTTTAGCTGTATTGTAGGAAAATTCTGAGTCATAATGAGGATACCTCTTCATGGTGGAAAGAACGTCTGCCTCAGAATTTTTCTATAGCAACCCTTAGACTACAAATTCTGAGACAGCCTAGTTTAATGACCATGGAAAGAAAGCTGAGTTGTTGACATTGAGGCAGTTTTCTCAACATGTTCTGAAACCTTTGCTTTCACCAGGAAAAAAAAAATGAGGTGGTAGTCACTGGAAAATTTCATAGCAAGAACAATGGAATATTGCAGTATTCACGTGGCTTCCCCATGGGAATCATGTGATCATTGGAGACTGGACTGAGGGCATCACTGGGAGATCACATGACATTGGGGTGATGGTGTGGTACTCACTTTTGAGTTACCCTTCTACATTCTTTGGTAAAATTTACATAAACACTGAGAAAATTAGAGTCCCTCTGTAACAGAACATGACTGAGAAATTCTCCTCACTGTCCTAAAGGTCAAGTCTGCATGAGAAGACTTGCTTGAGGACAACGGTGTAGGCTACCAGATAATGATCATTAGACAACTGACCTGAGGTTTCGTCTGTGGTCAGGCAAACAACTTGAAGGCATGGAAGTGAGTGTTGCACATTAACCATGTTAAATTTGTAGACTGAGTCTCCTTGAGGAAGCTACTTTAGAGCAGAGTAAAAAGCAGCCAGCATTTTGCTATATTGTAGCAAAAATGCTGAGTCATTGTGAGCATAACTCTAAACTGCTTCAGGTGTGACCCCCTAGTATTCCTGAAAGTAGAACTTAGGCTACTACTGTGGAGAAGGAATTACTTAATGGCCAATGCATCAAACTGCACATCAGCACATCTTAGCATGTGATTTGCGCATAAGAGCTACCACAGGTCAGAACTCTGGGTGTCGGGCAGTGGACTGGGAGTAATAAAGAGATTGCATCTCACAGTCACTGGAGCTCCCTGCAGGAGGAGGGGGAGGGGGGAAAAGCAGCAAGTTCATGCAGCGAGTTCCCTGAATATTCCTGCCTGGGATAGCTATAGCAGCAGAGCCCAGTAATTAGGGCAGAAAGCAGAGAAGCAGGACAGGACCACAGAAGAACAGCTGATTTTTGCCAGCCATGGTTGCAAAACCAACTCCCCAGCCCCCAATTCCCAACCCAGAAGGGCCCTTCCCCCATACCCTCCAAGACCAATCACCATAGAGCCCCAGCAGAATCTGAGCAAAGCTACCGAGACTGTCACTGACACTGAGAAGGACTGAAACAGAGGGTAGTGAGAGTGATTAAATATCCACAAGAAAACTGAACAAGTGTTATTAAGACTATATAAAGCAGAAATCCAAGAGGCTTATATGCCACCCACTGGAAACTAAAAGAAAAGCACCTTCTTTGCAACAGGCTAAAAAGAGACCTTTGTATAATAAATCTTCTTTCTGGAATAACAGCAGAATACAATTCCATTAATGCCCAGGTGGAGAAAGAGTTCATTAAACACCATGAACAACCAAGGTGACAAAGCATCTCAGAAAGAAAGAGAACAATCTCTAGAAAATAAGCTTACAGACATAGAAATATGCAACTTAATAACAGAGAATTAAGGATGGTATTTCTGAAAAAAAACTCAGTGAGATCCAAAACAACTCAAATCAACAATTTCAAGAATTGAAAAAACAACTAGTTGAGCAGAGCAAAGATATTTAAACCTCAAAAGGGACCAAATAGAACTTCTGGAGATGAAGAACACACTGCAAGAGTTGAAAAATGAAATAGCAAGCTTGGGAAATAGAGTCGACCAAATGGAGGAAAGGGTCCATGAGATCAAAGACAGAAATCTAGAAATAAATTAGAAAGAAGAAGAGAGAAACCAAGGAATGAAAAATAATGAAAGAGAAATACAAGAAACAACAGATACCATCAGAAAAGGAAACATACGAATAATGGGCATTACCAAAGGTGAGGAAAAGAAGCAGGGACTAGAAAGCATTTTCAGAAAAATTGTGGACAAGAATTTGCCAAATCTAAGGAATGAGCTGGAGCTTGGAATTCAAGAAGTCAGCAAAACCCCCCAATTATCTCACTCAAAAAAGCCTTCACCAAGACACACTGTATTAAAGTTATCAAAAATCAACAACTAAGACAGAATTCTCAGGACAGTCAGTGAAAAGAAGATGGTAACATATAAAGGAAAACCCATTAGATTATCATCAGACTTCTCCATGCAAACCTTAAAAGCCAGAAAGGAATGGAATCAAATATTTAAAGTATTAAGTGAAAGGAACTACCAGCCTAGAATAATGTATCCAGCTAAGCTCTCCTTTAGATATAAAGAAATTAAGACCTTTCCAGATATACAAAACTTGAGAAAATTCTTCACTACAAATCTTGCACTACAGGAAACACTGAAAGGGGTCAGCTCACCTAAAACAAAATGACAAAAATATTTAGAGTAAAGTGACTATCAGGTGAATAGAAGCAGAGTAGTGCAATCCTTACTAAGAACAGGGCATCATAAGCTTAAATGATAAGAGAATTGCTATAGCAAGATAATAATGAAAGTTCAGCACCCATAGGGACAAATTGAGACAACAATGGCTGAAAAGGGGAGGATTCAAAGATCCAAATTCACAAAGGGGAAAGGAGATAAGGCACACAAAGAAGAAAATGGACGACTGTATGTATACAATGATTCTTTTCATATTTATAATGGTAACCACACACCAAAGATTCATAACAGAGGTATACAACAAGAAACAAGAAGAACTAGAGGGGAAATCCACAAAAGCCAACAATTAACAAATAAACAAACAAAAAAAAAATGGAAACACAAGGACAAGGAAGCAATGGAAAAACCAAGCTACCAGATGTAAAAGATAAAATGGCTTTAAGAAGACCTCATATTTCAATAATCACCCTAAATGTAAATGAACTGAATTCACCAATAAAAAGGTACAGACTTGCAGAATGGATGAAAAAACAAAATCCAACAATATGCTGCCTCCAGGAGACACATCTCAGCTCCAAAGACAAATACAGTCTCAAAGAGAAGGGCGGAAAATGATATTTCAAGCAAATGGCATTCAGAGAAAAGCGGGAGTAGCAGTACTAATATCGGATGAAACAGACTTCAAAATGAAAAAATGTAAAGAAAGATTCTGATGGACAATTCATAATGATAAAGGGAATCATGCACCAAGAAGACATAACACTTATTAATATCTATGTTCCCAATCAGGGAGCCCCAAAATATGTAAAGCAATTATTAACAGAACTAAAGGGAGAAACAGACCAAAACACTACTGTATAGGGGACCTAATTACCCACACTGTCAGATAGGGACAGATCATCCAAACAGGAAATCAATAAGAAAATAGCATCCTTAAATGGCACATTAGACCAACAGGACATAATTGACATTTACAGAGCCTTCCATCCCAAAACAGCTGCTTCTACATTCTTCTCTATTGCACATGGAACATTCTCTTTTATTTATTTATTTTATTTTTTGTTAGTTTATTAAGTTTATTGGGATAATTGGTAAATACAATTATGTAATTTCATGTGTACATTATAATTTTTCAGTGAGGATGATCTTGATGGCTTTAGATCAAGTTTCTGCTGTATTAATATTAGCAAGAGACTGGCTTTGTGTCATGGGCCTGGGTCTCCAGACTACACCATTTGAAAAGAGGATGATACCATTACCTTTCTTTTCTGTAAGTGTCGACAATTTTAATCTGTAGGCCATGCATTGCACATTAGTTCCTGTCACTGTGTCTAGATTGCTGGTAGTGTGTGTAGATCTATAGTCCAGTCAGTCTGAAATTACAATGTTAACCTCTGGGGCATGACACCACAGGAGTCATGATAGGATAACATGACCACTCCCTGGGAATAACATGCCCATCAAGAGACAGGACTGTATGAAACACAAAGAGATCATTTGACAGACAGCGATGACATAGTGCTTTTTTTGGAATGATGAGTTCATATCACTTGATAAAATTCACGTAAACTGTGAGAAAACATTAGTCTGTGTGTAACAGAAGTTGGCCTAGACAGCCTCCCAGCTGATATCCAATCCAATGTCATGTCCAACTACAAAACTTACTTGAAGTCAACAGTATATGTGGCAAGACAACGATCCTTAATTCGTCTCAGTTTTTATCTGTTGTGAGGAAACCTGGTTATAGCAGTAGAGATGGCGGTCACACATTGGCCACATTGTAAATTGGAGGCTGAGTGTGCTGTGAGGAATCGACTAGCTATTATTGGAAACAACAGCAGCCGTTTCGCTGTATTGTAAGAAAAATGCTTATTCATTGTGAGGATACCTTTTCATGGCAGAAAGAATGGTTGCCTTAGAATTCCTCTATAGCAAACTTCAGACTACAAAATCTGAGAAGGACTGGCTTAATGACCATGGAAATAAAGCTGAGGTATTGACTTTGAGGCAGTTCCTTCAATGTATTCTGAAAACCCTTACTTTAGGACAGCAGAGGAAAATGAGGCAAAAGTCATCTGAAAATCTCGTAGCAAGAACTAGGGAATCTTGCTGTATTCATGTGGCTGCCCCATGGGAATCACGTGACCAGGAAGAGACTGGTTCAAGGGTATCACAAGATCACTTGACATTGGAGTGATGGTGTAGTGCTCACTTTTGGGTTACCTCCTACATTCCTTAGTAAAATTCACATAAACACTGAGAAAAGGAGAGTCCGTGTATAATAGAGCATGGCAGAGACGATCACCTCACTGTCCTTCAATCGAAAGGTGAAATCTGCATGGAAAGACCTGCTTGAGTACAGTGATATAGGCTACCAAAAAATGATTATTAGATAACTGGTCTTATGTTTCATCTGTGGTCGGGCAACCAGATAGAAGGCAATTTGAGCTGCTGTCACACATTGACTGCATTGAAATTTGGAAACTGAGTCTGCTTGAGGAAGTTACCTTAAAGCAGTGGAAACAGCAGCCGCCATTTTGCTGCATTAGACTAAAAATGCTGAGTCATTGTGAGCATAACAACTTTTAACAGCTTCAGGTCCCATTCCCGCACTATTCTTGTATATGGATCTTAGGCCACTTCTACCCAAGGTAGGCCCTGTGAACAAAAACTCATGTGAAATGTATGGTCCACAAACAGAGCTGTTTTCTTTGAACAAAAGGAAGAATGGTGGCTTCTGTTTGTACCAGGAACAGTGTCTAATCTTGAAAGGTTGTGGAGTGGTCACACAGGCCCAAGGCATAAAGCCTGTTTTTCCTAACAATAAGTAAAAGAAAGACTAGGATCCATGGCTCCAAAATCCTGTCCTCTCTGAAAACTAGTTGACAGGAGACTTAACACCAAAGAGGAAGCCTGTCTTCAGGAAATAGAATCTTAACTAGAGATCTAGAAACTCGTCTCCTACCTGGATTTCTAATCACAAACCAGAATGCTGATCTTGGTTTGCAGTTACAATCACTTCCCTTATTTCCAGGAAGTAAAACTGAGAAATTGGCCCACAGCATTTCTTCTGTCTTTCCCTACAGAGACTGATGGGATGCCCTGAACCTATAGTTTCAAGACTGTTTGCTCTGAATGAATGTTGCCTTCAGTCCTAGGCCCATAGCAACAAGACTTCTTTATGGAAGAGAATCTAGAATGGAGACTGTGGAAATCGGCACCAAGCCAGGACCTCCTAAAAGGAACTAGTGGGCAGCCCAAGGCTCACAAGGTCAAGCCCATTCAATGAGTAACAAAGACTGAAGACCTAGGCCCACAACACCCAGACTTGCCCCTGCTACCAGAAACTCTTTGGGAGACCTTGGCCAACAGAACCAAGCTCTCATCTCCTAGGAGGAGAAAGAATGGGGGACTCAGTTCACAGCACCAAGACTGTTCTCCCTTGAAGGCATTTACAATATGAATTTGGGTGGATGGCACCAACATTGTGTCATGCAAGCTGTCCTTTCAGCACAACCTGGTCCCAGGTCATCAATTTTTCCTGTTGCCAATTATTGAAAGGTGACCGTAACCTACATCATCAAGCCTTTCCCCTGGTAAGAGTAGGTAGTGTAGGCACTTAGAAACTTGTCACTAAGCCTGGACTGTTCTTTCCAGAATCCAATGGGGGAGCTAGGAAGTATGGCCAAGCATTATCTCTATTTCCTGGGAGTAGAGAGGAGACCTTGGTCCACAGAATCTAGCCTCCCTTTTCTTAAATGAACCTTATGTGAAAGACTTGACCCATAGTAACAACACCGTGTCGGTAGAACAAAAAAGTCAATAGAAGTCCATGGCCTAGGATCCAGTCCTCTGCCCGGATCAGGGGAAGTAGAGTGAATGTTTGAAAACACAACTATTTGCCCGTCTCATTCTCAAAGTAAATTCAAGTGGAAAACATCTCCCACACAGTCTATCTTGGTTCATTCTAAGAAGTAAAGTGAAGACCTACACCCTCAGCAGCAAGACTAGTTACCTTATGGACACACAATTATCGTGTGGTCTTTCTTAACCCCCATGTGAATCCCACCAGGTGTTCATGTGACCGCCGCATGATTCCCTAGTGATTTCTATGTGATTATCAGGTGATTTCCTTTTATTCCTCTTCCCTTATCCTCAACCAAGTGTTTTCAAAACACATCTCATAAGCTGCTTCATTTTCAATATTTCAGCTTTGATGCATTGGCCATTAAACAATTCCCTCTCGACAGTAGTGCCCTAAAGTCCACATCCAAGAAGAGTGCGAGAGTCGTCTTTGAAGACATTAAGAGTTATGCTCACAATGACTCAGCATTTTTCCTACAATACAGAAAATGGTGGCTGTTGTTTCCACTGCTATCCAGTTGCTTCCTCATAGCACACTTAGCCTCCAATTTTCAAAACAGCCAATGTGCAACCACCAACCACACTGCCTTAAAGCAGGATCCTGACAACAGACAAAACCTGAAGAGAATTAATAATCATTGTCTGACCTCATATACCACTGCCTCAAGTAAGTTCTCTAATGTGGACATGGCATTTGATTGGAGGACAATTAAGAGGCTGTCTCAGCCACCTTCCATTACATACGGACTAAGATTTTCTCAGTGTTAATGTGAATTTTATCATGTTATGAACTTGTCATTACAAAGGGAGCCTTTATCATTACCATCTGTCACATGATCTCCCTGTGTTTCATACAGGCCAGTCTCTTGATGGACACATGATTCCTGTGGGGCAGTCATGTGACCCTGTCATGATTCTTGCAGGTCCATGCTCCCGATGTTAACACAATCTAATTTTGAACAGACTAGGCTAAATTCCTATGCACACTACAAACAACCTAGACCCTGTTAACAGAAACTAATGTTCAGTGCATGGCCATAGATTAAAGTTGTCTACCCATGCAGAAGAGACAGGTGACCTCTGTTCATGATACCAATACTGTCCTTGCTTCAAATGATGTAAACTGGAGACCCAGGCCCATGATACAAAGCCACTCTCTCTCTAACAGTTACACAACTTAGCACTAGTCTAAAGCCACCAAGCCTGTCTATGTTGATCACTAGTAGATTGGAAACAAACTGCAAGGCTAGCATTTCCTCTGGTAAGAATATCTTTCTTGAAGAACTAGAACCTTCACTCCAGGCCTGGACTTTCTATTAGGAGTGAGAGTGGTGACCTTGACTGGCACTTCCAATCCCTTCATCTTTTCCAGGAGGAAGAGATGCAACCTTGACCCACAGCATTTCTTCTGTCTTTTCCTATTAGAAAAGAAGTTGTGGCTTGGACTCATGGTTCTGTGCCTGTCCTCCCTGAATGAATGTTGAGTGGTGTCCTAGACCCATTGTAACAAGCCTGTCTTTACACAAGGGAACTTAGAATGAAGACTTAGGCCCATGACACCAAGCCTGGACTCTCCTCACAGAAAATAGGATGCAGACCCAGGCTCCTCAGGTAAAGACCATTTAATTTATAACAGTCTAGATGAAATACCTATTCACACTACACCCAAAGTAGCCCCTGTAAACAGAAACTCATGTGGAGTGCATGGCCTACACACATAACTAAACATAGGAAGAATGGACACCTCCCTTCTTGCCGGGAATACTGTCTTCCCTTGAAGTGATATGGAATGGTGACATGAGCCTAAGGCCTAAGCCTGTCCTCTCTGAAAATTAATAATAGGAGACCTTAACCTATAGGTAAAGAATATCCTCCACTAAGAGAATCATAACTCAAGACCTAGGCCTTGTTTCTGGACTGGAATTTGAATCAGGAACTAGAGTGCTGAACTTGGTTTGCAGTTCCAATCCCTTCCTCTATTTCCCAGAAGTAGAGCTGAGAAATTGGTCTAGAACATTTATTCTTTTTCTAACAGAACCTGAAGTGCTGGCATAAGCCTCTGGTTCTAAGACTTTTCTGAACAAAAGACAACCAGACACCTAGACCGTTCTTTATGGAAGAGGAACAAACCTTCTTTATGGAAGAGAAATTAGAACAGAGACTGTGGAAATGGGCACAAAGACTGGATCTCCTAAAAAGAACTAGTCATTAACCTCAGGACCAAAAGGTCAAGACCATTTAATTGGTAACAAAGTCCAGACTGAAGACCTAGGACCACAAAACCTAGCTTGGCCCCTGCTACCAGAAACTATTGTGGAGACCTTGGCTCACAGATCCAAGCTGTCATCTCCTAAGAGGAAGTAGAATGGAGGACTCAGTTCAGGGCACTAAATGTTCTCAAAAGATGTCTCATAAACTGCTCCATTTTCAATATTTCAGCTTTCATGCATTGGCCATTAAGCAATTCCCTCTCGACAGTAGTGGCCTGAGGTCTGCATATAAGAATAGTGCAGGAATTGCACTTGAAGCCATTAAGAGTTATACTCACAATGACTCAGCACTTTTGCTCTAATACAGAAAAATGATGGCTGCTCTTTCCACAGCTCTAAAGTAGCTTTCTCACAACAGATTGAGTCTCCAAATTTCAATGCTCTTAATGTGCAAGAACCACTACGATTGCAGTGAAGCAGGTTGCTTCATTACACATCCTGTTCTCCAGTCTGGCCTGGGCTGTGGCTGAGGAAGAGCTGGTGCAACTCAGTAGTGGGGGGAAGGCCACAGCACAGTATGGTATTGATGGAGTCTCAGCTGTAGGCAGGAAGACTGAGCACTCATTGGAAGTTCAGGACACACAAACGCAACCTTTGCTGTTGGATTCAGCCCTCTGCTCATGGCTCCATCATGTCACTTATCACTGGCTCCTGCCTTCAGTGCCAGCAGGGATGAAGAAACCAAGTCTCAGGGAAGGCCCAGGCCAAGAACTGGCCAGGTGCTCTCTTTCACCCTGCCAGCCAGGCCAGCAAATGTCCCAGCATTGGAGGGTCTGGGAGTCACTGCCCTGTCCCCGCCTAAGCAATCAACACCTGGCCAAACACCAGTGGACCTGTGGGGTAGCCCGCCATTTGGGTTCTAGTTACCTCCCTGACCTAACTGTCCACTTCACCAATGTTCACGCTTTCGCTCCAAGTCTCTGGGCTGACAAACAAGAGACAAGGAGCCAATCTTTCAGCCATGCACCTTTCCCTCTGGAGGATTTTCTTTCTCACTTGGCTCTTCTGCAATCCTGAAGTGGCCAGGCCCAGGGCAGGTGAAAGCCCAGAGGGGAGCCCTGGCCAGATTGATATCAGTTCAGCCTCCCTGGGCCCCTGGACTGGCTCAGGTGATTTGCCCAATTAATGCTCCCAGACAGGAGGATTAGCTCGCAATCAATCACAGCTGTTCTGCATGTCCTAGATGACAGAGAGGCCTTGGAGTCTCCCCTCCCCCAGCCCTGTTCTTTTTTTCCTGACTCCCCCCTTCCATATGCCTTCAACACTCAGCTTTCACCTTCCTGCCCTGTCCCATTCCAACTCATGTGAATTTTCCAAAGACATATCCCTTTTTCTTCAGGTTTCTCGAACTCCAGCAGGCAGTTTTACATTCCTCCACTCACCCATTCTCCCATTCAGCCCCCGACAACCAAGTCTGCGTTCCTTACACCATCTGATTCACAGCTCACTTCCGGCTGCTTTTCCACATCCCTCATCCTTACACTAGACACTCTTGTCCCCCGCCCCAGAAGGACTGTGGGACTCCAGAAATCACCCAACTTCTGGGAGCAGGCCTGATTTCAGGCCAGAAGCCCAGCCAGTGTGGGGCAGCCAAGGACTGGATTCTGGGGACATGGAGTTTGGTGGTGTCTCACTCAGCCTGGCAAATGGCTCAGAAAGTGACACCACATGTCCTTGCCCCAGCCGTGCCACCAGGCACACTCTTTTTCATCCTTTATCAAGGAATGCCAGAGTGCTGAAGAGAGTGCAGAAGTCCCAGGCCTGTAGTGGCCCTTAAGTAAAAAACTAGGTGTCCTCAAAGGCCTGACTGGGATGCTGGCGTGACTTTGGGTGTCTTTCTGTGTATAGGTCAAACAGGGATAGCCAAGGCCAGACTCATTGGTCCTTCCTGCTGTGGGAGTTGTGTAGCTATGCCACATCCTTAAATGCCAGGGGAACAGAGTTCAAATAAGCTCCATGCTGGATATGTTAGGTACCACTCTATGTTTGTGTGTGTGTGTGTGTGTGTGTGTGTGTGAGAGAGAGAGAGAGAGAGAGAGAGAGAGAGACAGACAGACAGAGACAGAGACAGGGAGAGAGAGAGAGATAGAGAGAGAGACAGAGAGAGAGAGAGAGAGATGCAGGCATGTGGATATTCAGGCAGGTGAAAATGCGTGAATGTCTGTATGTGTGTGCTTGTGTGAAAATTTCTTGAGAGTCCGCATAAGTTTTCAGCTGTTTAATGATGTGAGCATGTGGTATCTTTGCTCAAGTTGAGTGTAAATCAGCATGTGAGCATAAAGTGTCCTTTGTGTGTATCAATGTCCAGATGAATGTGTGAGTGTTTCACGTATTTTTCCCCACAGAGACCTGTAAACATTGAGCTGGTCCTGGTCTGAAGGAAGGGTGTCAAAAGGAAGGGGGAGTCATCTTAGTCCTATTGTGAGTTTGCTGTGTGGCAGATGATGGCTGGACTCTTTGTGGGGAACACAGTAAGAGGTTTATAACTATCAGTTCATAACATCAGGACCTGAAACCTATATAAACTTGGACTCTGTCTATGCTTCAATCAAGGATCTTAATTTCAAACAGTCCAAGAATTTAATCTAAGAAATCTGCCTGAATAGACTTTTGCCCACACCACAGCCCCAAATCTTTTGGTTGGATCTGCAAGCATTGCATGCCAATGGCCACCTGGGCATGCACAGCCTGCTTTTGCTTCCTGCCCTGCCCAAGTTAAGGACAGAATCCACAGTGGAACTGGAGCCTCTTGTCTTCAATGGAACAAACTTTATCATTGAAAATTCTGTTCATCAAAGTGTTGTTTTGGTGAAGGGAATTGAAACTCATTCAGCCATGTGTGTATATGTACAACATTCTCACTTTAATACTAATTTACATTAAACCCTAACCTCAAAGCTAATTTTAATCCTAACCATACTCTTACTCAAAAGCTAACATTAATATTGTTTTAAATTAAGTTCTATTTTTTACCAAGCCTCACACTGACTTGAGAGCTAGTCCTATGTTAAACACAAACACTATCCTGAAAGTTAACTCTAACCCTAATAGTAAGTGTAAACTCAACCATAACTATAAACCTAACTTTTCAAACTAACTCCAGATTCAAACCTGACTCAAAACTAACCCTAATTCTAATCTTAATTCTACATTTATCATGGACTCTAAGCCTCGCTTTAACTAAAATCCTAAACCAAAACCTAAGCCTCATCTTAAAGACAGCCCTTTCCCAAATCTAAATAGGATGCTAACCAGATCCCTTAGGGAAATGCAAACCTGAAGCTCAAATCTAAATATAACACCAACCTTAACCATCATTTTATATTCAACCCTATTTCTAACCCCATATCAACCCAAAACCTAACCCCAACATTAATTCATACCTAACCCTAGCCATAACACTAGCCTAAACCTTAAACTTCAATTTATATTATATTCAACCACACAGATATCAATTATCTAGCCCTAAACCTAACCCTAACTTAAAACCAAAACCTAACACTAACCCTATTGATAACCCTAACCATAGTGGAAACCCAAAACCTAAACTTCGATCTAACTTTAACTCTAAACATCACTTTAACCATATCATAAACTCAACCCTAACCCTAAGGCTAACACTATTCTAACCCAATTCCATAACTTACTTCAGAAGTAACCCTAACACTAACCCTAGACTTGTCCTTACTGCAACCCCAAGGTCCTCCCTAATTTAAATCCAAACCCTGTCTTCAAGCTCACCCTGAAGCTAACCCTAACTGTAATTTGAATCATTAATTGAACCCTAACCTTTCCCTCACCCTAACTATAAACCTACATCATAAACTGAACTGAATCCTCATCCTCACCTTAAACCTCATCATAAACTTAGCTTTGATTCTAACCCAGATTCTCATTAGTACCCTAACCCTAATATCAAAACTCTCTTTAACTCTAACCCTAATTTTAGCCATAATCATAAATTCATTCCAACCTTAATCTACACCCCAACTTACTTCTAACCTTATCTCAAAATCTAACCCTAACCCAAATCTTCACCCTGTCTTACACACTAACCTATATTATAATTTTATACTAACCCTGATCTCTAAGCTTACTTCAAGCTTAACCTCAACACTAAGTTTTACCCTAACCCTGACCTACACCCTAACCCTAAACCTAACAGTAACTCTAGTCCTTTCCTAATCATAACATTAGTTTATAGTAAATCTTAAAACTACTTCTATAGTTATTCCTAAACTTAACTCTAACACTAGACCTAACCCTAACATTAACCCTAAATCTAACCCTTAATGTAGCTCTTACCTTAACCTTAAAGAAACCCTATCCTATATTCAACCCAAGCCCTTACCTGACAGATAACTCTAACCCTGAAACCAACCCCAAACCTGATTATAGACTCAACTCGGGTCCTACACTGGCCCTAAAGATAACCTTTTCTCAAATTCTACTCCTAACTGAAAACCTGATCTAACCCTAACCTAAAACTTCAACCTGAACCTTCTACTTTCCTTATCCCTAACCCCAAACCTAATTTAAACCCAAATGCTAACTTCAAAGCTGACTTGAGTCTAAACTTTCCATCTAAACCTGTCTCAAATCCTAACATTAACCTTAACCCTAACCAAACTAAACTCTAGTCTTGACGGTAATACTTGATCCCATTTAAATTAAACCTGAAGCTCAAAACAATGTGGAAACCTCTTATAAACCTAATTCGAACTCTGAACATAATCCTGACATTAACCCAACAGTAAATGTAGCTTTTCTCTTAATTCTAAAGAAACCTTAATCTTATTTCAAACCCAACCCCTGAACCTAAAGCTAACAATAACCCTAATCCTAACAGAAACCCCAATTCTAAAGTTACTCAAAACATTGCCCTCTCCCAAGCCATATCTGTCTGCCAGCCCTTACCTGAATGCTAAACTTAACCAAACTCTAATTTAAACTCAAACTATAAACTCATAGCTACTTTAAACTCTAATTTTAATCCTAACCCTAATCATACAGTCTTAGTGTACCCTAAATCTAACCATAACTTTAAAGATAATCCTAAACTTGGCCCTTACCTTATCCTAATTTAGACTCAACCCCTACCTCAAAGCTAACTCTAAACATCACATTCACATTAACCTTATTGCTAAATTCAAACTTAATCCTAACTTGAAGCCTATAATTAACTTTAACCCTATCCCTAATGCTAACCGTAATTCAAACCTAACCTTAAATCTCATGGTAATGCAAATCTTAACCCTAAGGATAGCCCTCACTCCTGTGCTTACCCTATCCTGATTTTAAATTAAACCCCTACCTCAAAGTTAAATCTGCCCTCATATTAACCCTAAACCTAACATAAATCCCAACCCTAACACTGTTATAAGAGACACCTACAGTCCTGGCAGGATGCTTGGTGCTTGGAGCAACAAGAACATCAGAAGCAGATGTGGAATTGCACATAAGGACCCATTGCAGGGAAGGCACACATGCCTGACCAATTCTGAGACTTCTTGCTCTAGGGATGAGAAAAGGATACTTTAGAGGATAAGAAAAAGATACTTGAGAAGAAATAGCTGAAAACATGGTGGTGGCCTTGAGGCTTAATCTGGGAATTGGCTGTAGCTTGTATTTTCTAACCTGATAGTAACTATTAATAAATTACAAGGCCGGCATTGTGAGAGAGAATAAAAATCCATGGAGACAAGGGTGGGGGAAGCTAGCATTGCCATTCCTCCTCTCCCTTATCCATGTTAGTTAAACATTTCCAGACTCCGACTCTTCTTCCAAACCACCTCCGCAATATAACACCAACCTTAACACAACCCAACACTAAGTTAAACTCTCACTTAAACCCAAACCTTAAATCTAAAGTTAAATCTAACCATAATACTAACAATAACTCTACAATGAAACTCAAACCTAAACCTAAACCTATATCTAACCCTAACTGAAAACCTAACCTTAAACCCTAACCAAAGCCTCACCTCGACATTAATTAAAGACTAAGCCTTGACCCTCAAAGCTAATGCTAGCCTTAAATATACCCAGAAACTCAACCCTGACCCAAACCTAAAACTAATCATGAACCTGGCACTTACCTCAACCCTAAACCTAAGCCTAACCCAAATTTAAACCCAAGTGCCAAACTCAGAGCTAACATTCACTGTAACCTTTATCCTAATTCTAATCCTAAACTTCATACTAAAACTACCACTAACTCTTACTTTAATTCAATGAAAACCTAACTCTACTCTTAAACCTAACCCTAAATCTAACCCTACCAATATTCTTAACCCTAATACTAATGCCAACTGTACTTTTAAACTGAACCCTGACCTTTTAACCTAACCCTAAATCTAAGCCTAAACACAAGTAGTACCCTAATTCTAACCCTAAACCAAAACATAACCCTAACCTGAGCCCTTGTCCTTACCCTAAAACAACTTAAAACCTAGCCCCAAACTTAAAGCTGACACCAACAGTAACTGTAAGGTTAAACCCAATCATAAACTCACCCAAACCAGCCGTAATTCTAAACTTGTCTAAACCTGAGCTTATCCCTATCCCTAAACCTAAACTGATACCTGGCTCATATACTAAGCCTGACTGGAAACCAACCACTATTTACAACCAAAACCTATCCTCAAAGCTAACTCTCAGCCTAACTATAACCTTCAACTTAATCACAAACTCTACCCTAACTTTAACCCTAACTCAAAACCCTACCCTAACTCTAAATCTCACCTTGAACAGAACCATCACTTTAACCTAATCCTAAACCTAAACCTAATTTAAACCCAAACCTTAACCTTAAAGTTAACTCTAATTCTAACCCTAAACTTTACCTTACTCATAAACTCAGCTTTAACACTCATTCTTAATGAGACTCTAAAATTTAACCTAATTTTAACTTAAAATCAAATGCTAACTTTATCCAAACCCTAGATTTTACCTCAATGGTAAAAATAAACATAACCATAATTTAAAACCAAGTAATAATCTCAAAGCTAACTCAAACCCTGACCCTAGCCCTAATCCTCATAATACACAGAATACTAACCTAAACTCAACTCTAATGCTAACCCAAACCCTCATTCATAACACTAACCCTAAACCTTACTCTAATTCTAAAATCAACTCTTAGTGGAAACCCAAATCTGATCTCAAAGCTAAATCAAACCTAATCCCCAGGCTAATTGTAAATTCAGATCTTAACTGAATCCTAACTCTAAACCCAAACATGACCCTAAAACAGCCTTCATGCAAACCCTAAACCTGAACTTAAGTGTAATGATAGTCCTTATCCCAAACAGAACCCTAACCTTAATTTAAATAACACCAATCTGCAGGTTAAATCTAAGCCTGACCTTAAGTGAAATCATGAACGCAATCTTAACATGAATTTTTAACTTGGCATTGAACCTAACACTAACTTTAACCCCAACCCGAACGACTACCATAATCGTGAAACTAACACTTATTTTGGTTTTTACCTATTCTTAGCCCCAACCTTAACCCTAACCCTCATTCTAATCTAATCATAAGAGCTAATCATTAAGTGAACTTAAACCAAAACCTTAACCTGGACCTAATCATTAAAACAACCCTAACACCAACCCTAACTCAAAACCAAACCCTAAATTTAACACAACCCTAATCATAAACTGAACCTTCACCCTGCACCTAACCCTAATTCTAAACTCAAAATCTAATCCTAACCTACTCCTCATCACTAAAACTAACCCTAAAAGTGGCTTGTACCTAACCCTAACCATAAATCTAAGCCTAATATATACACAGCTCTTACCTCAAAGCAAACCTAACCCTAAATGGACACTTAATTCTAAATCTACCTCCTAAATGAACCATGAACATGACAGTAAAGCTAAACTTAACCCCCAAACCTAACTGAGAGCCTAAACATAAAAGTCACCCTTACCCTGACCCATATTCTAACCCTAATCATAAATTCACACCTAAACCTATCTCTAAACCTCTCCCTAACAGAGAACCTAACCCTTACCAAAATCTAAATGAACCCTAACTAGAGCCCTGACCTTACCCTAAAGCTAAGCCTAACACTAATTTAAACCCAAAACATAAGATCAGAGGTAAATATAACCCTAACCCTGATCCAAAACTTAATCATAACCTCAACCCATAACCAAACACTAACACTATCTTTAAATTATATTTAACCATAATCAAAATGCTTACTTTACCTTGATCCAAATGTAACCTTAACTCAAAACCTAACCTTAACACTAACCCTAACCTTAACTCTAAAGTGTAATCTCAATTGTAACTCTAACCATATTCCTAAATCCTAGCTTATTGCTAGCTCTCTCCCTAGCCCAACACAAACCCTAACTTAAACACAAACCCTGATCTCAAAGCTGTTTCAATTCTATCCCTCACCCTACACAGAATCATAAACTCTAACCTCAGCCTAAACATAACCCTAACACTATGGCCAACCCAGCACTTATCCTAGGCCTTAACCTAATCCTGACCTTAATTTAAATTAAAGCCTAACCTCAAAGCTAACTATCACCGTAACCATAAACTACCCGAGCTCAAACACTATCCCTAAACCTAACAGTGTCCTAATACTAACACTAACTCTAACCCAGGCCTTACCCTGAACCTCACCCTAACACAAAACCTAACCTCAATTTAAACTCAAACTTTAACCTCAAAGCTAACTCTAATCATAACCATAACCCTAACCATAATCAAAACCTCAACCATAATTCTAAACCAAATCAAATCCTAACCCCAACTCTAACCCTAACCCTAAAACTAATATGAAATCAAACCCTGAGCCCAACTCCATCACTAAATTATTTAACCTTAACCCTTGCCCTCATCCAAGGTTAAGCCTAACCTTAACCCAGCCCTAATAAAAGCCCCAATCCCTAACTTCATCTAACTATAACTCTAACTCTCATCATAAATGACTCTCGACCTATCCAAAACCCTAACCCTGACACTCAGCTTATAACCCTGACATTCTCCTTATATCACCACCTAAATTTATCCTTATACCACAAACTCTAATCCTAGCCCTTTTCTTAACACCAAAGTTAAACTTACTCCAAATATAAATCTAAAGCCTAATTTCAAAGTAATTTTAACCCTAAATATAAACTCAACCCTAACAGAAGCCCTACCTTGAATTCTAACTACACCTAACACAAATTCTAACTCAAAACTGAACCCTAACCTTAAACCTAAAACTACCCTTTAGGCAAGCCCCTACCCTAATCCTAACCCTGATCCTAAATTAACAAAAATCTGGATCCAACCCTAATCATCAACTAAAGCCTTAACCATAAACTGAACCATAACCATAGCACTTACCCTAATGGTAAACCTAATCAAAAGTTAACACAAAACTCATGTTTAACCCTAAACCTAACCCAAACTCTATCCTGGTCTCATTACCTACACTTTACCTTAAACCAAACCATAAAACTCACTATAAATGTACCCCTTACTCTCATCCTAACCTAACCCTAAAAATAAGCTGAACCCAAATACTAATTCTAACTTAAAACTTAAAGTAAACCTAATACTAATGCTAAACCTCACCTTCAGCTCAGCCCTTACCTAATCCCTACCTCTAAACTAGATTCTAATTTAAACACAAACCTTAAACTCAATACTAATCTTAACACCGATCCTATTTAAACCTAATTGTAATGTCAACTGAAATTAACCCTTAATATAACCCTAATTCTAACCATAAATCTAACATTAACCCTAACCCTACACCTAACACAGGTCTAGCCCTTTACCCTTAAACCTAACAAGAAACGATATTGAACACAAAACTGAAAACTAACCTCAAAGCTGAACCTACTATCCCTATCCCTAATCATAAAATCAACACAAACACTAACCTTAACTATATACCTAAAACTAAACATAATCATAGCCCTTACACTAACTCAAAACAATGCGAACCCTAACAATAAACCGAAACCTAAGTCTAGATTTAAACCTTATTCAAATCCAAACATTAACTGTAATGCAAAACTGAAAACTAAACTTGGTTTACAAATACTACCCCTAAACCTAAGCCTAAAAGAAACAGAAAACTTAATCTGAAATATAATTCTAATCCTAACCTAAATATAACCATAATCATTAAATCAAAATTACACAGACACATAAACAAAACCTAAACCAAGCACTTTACGCTAATCTTAACAAAAAACACCAATGCTAAATAGCACCAAATCCTAAATTCAAAACTAACTGTAAACCTAAATATGAGCCAAATCAAATTCTTCAACTATTTTCTAAATAGTAAAAATCTTTTGATTTTAAATGGAACACTCAAGTATCTTCCTATACATTTTTGGCAAAAACAAACAAACAAACTTTGAATTTAATCTGAAAGTAAAAAAAAATGCGTGTCCGAGAATTCGCGTATTTAAAAAAAAAACTTTAAAACAAGCCCAGTGAAAGACGGACCTCAGAGGAAGCCCTAGGAAGGCAGAGGCTACTTCACATGTATTCAGTCACTCTGGAAAGCTTGACTGGCACAGATAAGTTGCCCAATCAAAGCTCACATGAGGAAAGTTTAGGTCCTAGTAAACCATAGCTCTTGTCCATACTGTCGATGCAGACCAGGCAGTACTCTCACACCCCAAAGCATTCTGCTGTATTCTCCCATCACCCTGGAGACTCATTTTACCCCTGACACCCCGTTGTCTTTGCCTTCTACTCTAAGTCAACACCTCCACTCCCCTGCACACAGCAGCTCATATCTTGGCTTTTCTAAGCTCAAGATTGCAGGCCTTCATGGGTCAGGACAGAATTCTCAAGAGGACAAGAGCTTCCCCACCTCAGTAGGATGAAGCCCCACCCAGCCACTGGGGCAGACAAAGGCCAAGAATACTTGAGGAAAAAGGTTGATCCAGGGCCCTGATGGTTGAGGAAGGGCCTTGCCTGTGGCTTCTCTCCATTGTTCACTAAATTGTCAATGTCGAACCTTTCATTTGCTACAGGGTTTCCTCATAACTTCCTTTTTAAAACTCCGTTGCCTAATGTAATAATCAATGTCTTGTGATTGTAAGAAATTAGGAGTTCGAGGTGACATGTGTTCCATGTAGACAGCCTTAGGACTCAAAATGTGTCGAGTGGTCAGGACTTCTAGAGAGCACCCATTGCCATACAACTGAACCCCATTGCCTTGTTTGCTCTGCCCCCCACTCCAATATACATTGATACAGAATTGGCACCAAGATCCATTTGTGCAGGTTTTCGTTCTTGACTACACAGTATTTGGCATTGTTTTGGTTGGATTCCAGATGGTTTCTGTGGAGAAATCCTGAAGGAGTTTTAGATAAAGGCAAAGATATCTACAGGGCAGAAATTAATATCCAAAATATGTAACCAGCTCTTTTCCTGTGGCGACGTATTTTAGGCCAAGACCAAGGAAATGGATCACACCTCAGACTCCCTGAGATTGTTCACTTTCTATAAAGTTAAACTCATTGTAATCTACTACATTATGGAAAAAGAATTTCCAACATTCATTTCATTTTAATCTCTATTCATCCCCCATTAAGAAAGTGTCACCCTTTAACTTTTCTGGCTTTAAAGGGGGAAGTGGGCTTATCAAGAATAACAGAATATGTCTTTTCTTAGCATATCTCATTTCCAAGTCAGAGGATGAATATGTTGATGTGTTCTTGTGAAACAGTGATGTGCACATCATGTCAGTCACATTAAATGGACTCTCAGAAGAGTCACTTATACTTTGGTAGCTACCTCTGTGTATGAATGGTAATGACTTCCTTTTTCTGATTCTAGGAATTGGCTTTTGTGTGTTGATATTCTCTGTAACTAGGTCTCCCTAGTATTCAAACATCAGAGAGAAATTATAAGGCCCCTGTCCTTTTCGGTCTGACATAGTTCACTGACTTTGGCGGGGTCAGAAACTGGATGAAAGTGGCCTCATAGAGAGTGTTACAACAACCTTTCTGCCACCCATGCCAGGCCAGTGGGGATGAAGAAACTGAGTCTCAGAGAAGGTCCAGGACAAGAGCTGGGGAGGTCCTGGCCACTTTACAAATAACTAGGCCTGAAAATTGCCAAGATTGAAAAGATCTGGCAATCACAGCCCTGCCTCTTCCTGGAGAATCAGCACCAGGCCAGGAACCAGGGTGCCTGTGACGCAGCTGGCCATGTGGACTTCCAGTCTCAATACTGTCCTAACTGTCCAGTTTTCCTGTATTCCTGCTTTAGGTTCGAGATTGTTGGCTGACCAAGCAAAGACTGAAGGCCACCCTTTCAGCCCATCCCCTTTTCCCTGGAAGCTTTCACTCTCTCAGGCTCAGTACTCAGTTTCCTTGTAGCAAACTAGATCATGCCCAGCCTGGGGCACATCTTACTCCCAGAGCTAAACTCCTGGAGGTAAGGGGTGACTTGAGCGCAGGAGTGGCTTCACATGGATTCAGCCCCTCTGGACTTCTTAAGTGGTACAGGTGAGTAGCTCAATCAAATCTCCTTTGAGTGGGGCCTAGGTTGCAATAAAACTCAGTTGTTGTCCATGCTCTTGATGCTGGCCAGGCAGTGGGCTCTCTCCTCTCCCAGCCCACTGCTGTGTCCTCCCATCACCCTGGAGCTCCATTTTTCCTTCTGATGCCCCCATTGCTTCGCCTTCTACTCTAAGCCCCCACCTCTACTTCCCTGTCTCGTCAAACTCCTGCTGCCCACAAGCAGCCTATTGCCCTCCTCCTTCAGGGTTCCTTTCATCCTTACAATGGGTTCTCTCTCCCTCCCCTCAGTCACTCTGCCACCTTCTTCATCTCCCAACTGGCGCCTATTCTGTACACCCTACTCAACTTAGCCTCTTGAGGCCCATTCTTCCCTCTCCCATTTTCACCCAGGGTACCAAGCACCCCTGCTTTTGATGTCAAAGCTTCTACTTTGGCTGATGTCAAGCAAACTGCTCAGCCAGGCTGGGATTCGTGGGGCATGCGGTTTGGTGATTATTTGGTGAAGTGTGGCCTGTGGCTCAGGTAGTGCAGACCTTGGCTCCCTCTCTAGACCAGCTGCCAGGCATATTTGCATTCTTCCTGATGCAGGGACAGCCAGGGGACTGAGAAGACTGAGCAAGGTTCAGGCCTGCAGGGTGCTGACACTCAAGACATGATGACACAAAAGCCTGTCTGAAATGCTTCACTTAAGGGGTATCTAGGTGTCATGTTAGATGAGGATAGATATGGCCCCTCAAAAGAGCCTTGATTGGGCAATCCAACTGTGCGAGTCAAAGGGCATGGAGGGGCTGAATCTGCACCAACTTGCCTCTGTCCTCCCAATCTCCCCTCTGGAACTTCCACATGTCCTAGGTCTGCCAGGTTCAGTTGGCAAAAGAGGCAAGTGAGGACAGAGTTAGTGAGAGTGACATATTTAAGTGGGGAAGGGAACAGATTAAAAGAATAGTTGGTGGTTTCTTCTTGGTCAACCAGCAGACATGGAGCTGAAGCAGAAATATCAGTGATCCAGACCGTCAAGGCAGAGGGGACGTTAGATCCAACAAGTCCAGCTAGCCTAGAGGCCACATGAGGTCTGGACATGGGCTGATTCTCTAAGAAGGTACAGGATGGTGAGCCGTAGGCCTCCCGATTCCTAAACATTTCCAAACCCTGCCCTAAGGAAGATTGACAGAATCAGGCCTGCTATTGTCCTGGGCATTCTGTGAGATTCCTTTCTTCACCACTGATGGCATGGGTCATGGAAGGCTCATGAGAACAGCCTGGACTGAGATAGAGGACCAGGGCTCCATTCAAGAGCCAATGTTGGATTTGTGTGTCCTGTACTTGGAAAGACTTCTCAGGACTCCCACGCCTACCTGGAACTCTATCCTTAGCAGACTCCTCCTGCAGGCCTCACTTATGTATCGCACCACCTTCTCCCCAGCCCCAGCCCAGGCCAGAATAGACAGCCAGGGCAAGGTGTTCATGTGCCACTGGCCACAGTGCTCCTGGAGACACAATGAGAAACCTGTCTTAGGAAGCCTATTCTGGCCTCTGCCAAAGGGCTGGTTATTAGCCTCCAGCCTCACCTACCATAGTTTGACTTCTTTTGCCACCCACATCATGACCGCATCTGCATTCTCTCGAATTGCCCAAAGACCACTCGCTACCCTCTCCTGCAGCCACCAGCCTTTAGTCCACAGAGCGTCAGTCGCTAGACAAAACTGGCAATTGAGAGCTGCATTCAGCCAGGAACTCCAGCCTCTGCCACTTCCTAGCTGGAAACTTCACCTCACTCTTTCATCACACAGGCCCTCTCAACAAGTCCCCCACCCTGCCAAGCAAGGTAAAGGAAACAAGTCAGATCACAAGGGACAAAGCCCTTATGATTTCACCCCCATGTGCTCTTGAAACAGAGAGCAAGATCCCCAGAAGAAAACAAGCAACAGCAAACTCAGAGGCTCAGATAACACATTGCTGGTGAGTGAGACACAAGGAAAGCAGGAGGGGGGCTACATATGGAAAGGGCATCAGTTCTATGGTAGCAGTTAAAACCCAAGCAGCAGATGCTGAGCGTGCCATGGAGTACCCAAATGTCAGATTAGGAGGGAGTGCACCTGAAATTTTTCTGAGGTCATTCAGCAGTGTATTCCTGGCAGGTTGCACTTGGTCAAAAGTACACACAGCAGCTGGGTTGGGTCTGTCCAACCTGAGTCAGGTGTTCCGGTTTCTATAGATTCCTAGACTTATTGTTAAGGGTGGAAAATTTCAAGTGAGCCAACTAGCTAAGTCAGCTACAGGGAAGAAATATCTTTAGATACCAGAAGTCATCCTGCTTGCTAGGGTGTGGTACTAGGAGATGTATTGTATGTATAAAGATATGCTAACGGCCTTCTGCTTCTGTAATCTGCTGGCTTGTTTGATGTGGTTTTAGGCTTTATAAGCTGCCTCTTTTGGGAGCTCGGGACTGATATCTTCTAACCTTGCATGGTAGAGAGTCAGTCGCCAGCTGGCTAATAAAGGCTCACAATTCATCTCCATTGGCTCCATTTCCAGAGATGGCCAGCAAAGAACATTTGAGTCATCCCAGAGTCCTCTGTGAAATGACTGGCAGGTCGCGTGTACCACTGGTTCATGAGAACGTATCAAACATGTTAATCCTCTGAGTAGAAAAATAGATGCACTCATAAAGGATATGTTCCTCTCTGTCTGATAAGTCAGCTTCTTGAGAGCCGGAAGAGTGACAGCACAATCAATTCTGGATAGGTTAGAAAGAAATGTGGGGACGACAAGAAGGCTGTGAAACAGGATCCATTCTTCCACTGTTCAATCTTGTTCAAGGTGTCAAACTTGGTAGAAAAAAAGAACGGGCTTGTCAAGTACAAATGGGATTGGGATACATGCTGTCTCCTTGGTCTTGGGCTAAAATGAGGCTCTGTGGGATGCTAGCACACCCTGACTTTTGGATAGTAGTTTCTGACCTGTCGAGTTGTTAACCTCTATCTAAAACTCTATTGAAATTTCTCTCTGGAAACACTCTGGAACCTAAATGGAACCACAGAGGATGTTAAGATTCCATTCCGAATGCCCTGCCAAGAGGATTACTCTGCAAGATCTTTTCACACATTAAGGAAGGATGGAGTTGCAGAAGGGTTAAAGGGGCCTAGGGGACCCATTGTATAGTGATGGGGCCACAGAGACTTCCTGCCCGCTGCTTATCTGTCTCAAATCCTAAACCCAGCCACCTGGAATGGATGTCATCTTGGACACCCATTCTCCCACGAGCATCAAAAATTCATAAATCTATTAGCCAGGAGGTGAAAAATGAAGCATGAGTTAACCTTGGAGCAAACAGGAGGCTCCTGACTCACTCTTAAGAGAACCATCAGACAGAAGCCACAGACAATGTCCCGCCTCAGCCATCAGGACCCAAAAGCAAGCTTTGGCCTCAGGTGAACAAGACCTCCATGGGCCCCAGAGGCCGGGCGGGGTTTTCTCTCCTCTGGAGTACTGGATGCTCTACTCCTGAGGTGGATTCAGCCCTGTCTTGTGCAGGGTAGCAGGCAGGAGATCCAAAGGAGGAGATGCAGCAGGCTGGGCACTCCCCGCTGGCCATGGGGATGCAGCATACAAATCTTCAAATTCATGACTTGGGGCCAGGGAGGGGCAAGCCATCCTTTTGGGCAGATTCCTTTGATTCAATTGCTTTTATATGTTCTGTTTTTTTGTTGACTTAATTTTTTTTGACTCAATTTTTTTTTAATAAAAAATATTTACTTTTTTTGGCAACATTGGTTAACAAAATCGAGTAAGTTTCAGGTGTACAGTGTAACAGTAACATTTTATATATATATATATTGCATGCTGTGTTCTCCTCCCATTGTTACATTTCTTTCTGGCACCACATATTTGACAACTTTTACTTTATCTACCTCTTTTCTTCCCCCTTCCCCCTACATTCTAGTAACAACTAGTCTATTGTCCATGTCCATGAATCTCTGTTCATCCTGTTCATTTGTTTCTTTTAGGTTTATATCCCACATATAAGTGATATCATGCCATTTTCAACTTTTTCTGTCTGGCTTATTTTCTTAGCATGATTATCTCAAGGTCGATCCATGTTGTCACAAATGACAGTATTTCATCTCTTCTTATGGCTGAGTAATATTCCATTGTATATATGTACCACACATTCTTTAGCCAATCATCTATCATAGGACACTTCAGTTGCTTCCATTTCCTGGCCACTGTGAATAATGCTGCTATGAACATCAGTGTGCAAATATCTTTTTGGATATGGGTTTTAAAGTCTTTGGTGTAAACACCCAGTAGAGGGGTTGCTGGATCATATGGTAGATCAATTCTTAGTTTTCTTAGGAAACTACATGCTGTTTTTTATAGTGGTTGTACCAATTTCCAGTCCCACCAGCAATGTATGAGGGTTCCTTTTTCTCTTCATGATCTCCAACATTTGTTATTACTTGTCCTGTGGATTATAGGTATTCAAATAGATGTGAGATGGTATCTCATTGTGGTTTTGATTTGCATTTTCCTAATAGCTAGTGATGTTGAGCATCTTTTCATACAGTTGTTGGTGATTTGTATAGCCTCTAGGGAGAAGTGTTTGTTCAGATTCTCTGCCCATTTTTTGATTGGATCGCTTTTTCTGCTGTTGTTATTGAGTTGTATGAGTTCTTTGTATATTTTGGATATTAGACCCTTATCGGAGGCATTGCATGCAAATTTATTTTCCCATTCGGATGGATCTCTCTTTACTTTGTTAACGATTTCTTTTGCCAAGCAGAAGCTTTTTAGTTTGGTGTACTCCCATGCATTTATTTTTGCTTTTACTTTCCTTGCTTTTGTGGTCAAATGCATAAAATTCTCTTTAAGTCCAAGGTCCTTGAGTTTAGTTCCTATGCTTTCTTCTATGCTTTTTATTGTTTCAGGTGTTATATTTAGGTCCTTAATCCATTTTGAGTTAATTTTGGTGTGTGGTGATAGACAACAGTCTAGTTTTATTCTTTTGCAGGTGGCTTTCCAGTTTTCCCAGCACTATTTATTGAAAAGGATTTCCTTTCTCCACTGTATGTTTTTGGCTTTTTGTCGGAAATTATCTACCCATATACATATGAGTTTACTTCTGGACTCTCGATTCTGTTGCACTGGTCCATGTGTCTGTTTTGCTGCCAATACCTTTCCATTTTGATTACTGTCACTTTGTAGTATAATTGGAAGTTAAGCAGAGTGATGCCTTCAGCCTTGTTCTTTTTTCTCAGGATGGCTTTGGCAATTCGGGGTCTTTTGTGCTTCCGTACAAAGCTGATGATTTTTTTCTCTTTCTTTAAAAAAATGCTGATAGGATTTTGATGGGGATTGCATTAAATCCGTATAATGCTTTAGGTAATATGGTTGTTTTAACTATGTTGATTCTTCCAATCCAAGAACACGAAATATCTTTCCATTTCTTTGTATCTTCTTTGATTTCTTTTAATAGGGTCTTGTAGATTTCAATATCTAGGTCCTTCACATGTTTAATTACATTTATTTCTAGGTGTTTTATTCTTTTTGTTGCAATTGCAAGAGGAATTATTTTTTCCACTTCTTTTTCTGACACTTTATTATTAGAATATAGGAACGCTATGGATTTTTGAATGTTGATTTTGTATCCAGAGACTTTGCTGTATTTACTTATTGTTTCTAGTAGTGTTCTTGTGGAGTCTTAGGGTTTTCTATATAGAGAATCATGTCATCTGCAGTTTGACTTCTTTGTTTCCTTTGGTGATAAGTCGCAATAGGGGACAGCTTTGCCTTGTTCTTGATCTTAGAGGGAAGGTTTTTAGTTTTTCATCATTAAATATAAGGTTGGCTGATGGCTTGTCTATATGGCCTTTATTATGATTAGGTACTTTCCTTCTGTACTGATTTTGTGAACTGTTTTGATCATAAATGGATGCTGTATCTTGTGGAAGGCTTTTTCTGCATCTATTGATATCATCATATGATTCTTATTTTTTAAATTGTTTATGTGGGGTATCACATGAATCGATTTGTGTATGTTGAACCATCCCTGTGCCTCTGGAATGAAGCCCACTTGATTGTCTATATAATCTTTTTAATATGTTGCTGTATTAGGTTTGCTAGTATCTTGTTCAGGATTTTTTCATCTGTGTTTATGAGAGATATTGGCCTATAGCTTTCTGGTTTTGTGTTACCTTTACCAGGTTTTGGGATCAGAGTAATACTGGCCTCATAAAATGAGTTGGGAAGTATTGCCTCTTCTTTGAATTTTTGGAAGAGTTTGAGGAAGATAGGTATTAAATCTTCTTTGAAGTTAAGTAGAATTTACTGGTGAAGCCATTTGGTCCTGGACTTTTACTTTTTGGTTGGTTTTTGATAATTGTTTCAATTTCTATAATGCCGATCAGTCTATTTAGATTTTCCAGTAGTTCTTGATTCATTGTAGGAAAGTTGTATTGTTTTAAGCAGTGGTCCATTTCTTCTAGGTTATTAAATTTAGTGTTATATACTGTTTCATAGTATTTTTGTATGATCCTTTGTATTTCTGTGATATTAATCAAAATTCCCCCCTCCCCTTTCATCCCTGATTATGTTTATTTGTGTCCTTTCTCTTTTTTCTTTAGTGAGTCTAGCCAGGGGTTTGTCAATTTTATTAACCTACTCAAAGAACCAGCTCTTTGTTGTATTTATTTTTTCTATTGTTTTGTTTTGTTTTCAATTTCATTATTTCTGCTCTAATTTTGATTATTTCTTTCCTTCTGCTGACTTTAGGCTGCATTTGTTCTTCCATTTCTAGTTTTTTAAGATGTGTTAGGTCATTTATTTAGGCTCATTCTTATTTTTGGAGATAATCCTGTAATGATATGAACATTCCCTTTATGACCGCTTTTGCCATGTCCCAAAAGTTTTCATGTATTTTACTATTGTTATCATTCGTTTCTATGTATCCCTTGACTGCTCTTTTTATTTCTTCCTTGACCCAGTCATTCTTCAGTAGCATGTTGTTTAATCTCCATGTATTTGTGGTTCTTCCTGCTTTCTTTTTGCAGTCGATTTCTATTTCTATTTCTATTTCTATTTCTATTTCTATTTCTATTTCTATTTCTATTGGTATCATTTCAACCTCTTATATTTGTGGAGGCTATTTCTGTGTTCAAATATGTGGTCGATTCTTGAGAATGTTCCATGTGCACTAGAGAAGAATGTAGAAGTAGCTGTTTGGGGATGGAAGGCTCTGTATATGTCAATTATGTACAGTTGAACTAATGTGTCATTTAAGGATCTTATATCCTTATTGATTTTCTGTTTGGATGATCTGTCCATATCCAATGGTAGGGTATTTAGATCCCCTATTATGATAGTTTTTTGCCCTGTTTCTCCCTTTAGCTCTGTTAGTAATTGCTTTACATATTTCAGGGCTCCTTGATTAGGAACATAGATATTAATAAGTGTTATTTGTTCTTGGTGCATGATTCCCTTTATCATTATGAAGTGTCTCTCAGTATCTTTCTTTACTTTTTTGTTTTGAAGATTATGTTATCTGATATTAGTACTGCTACTCACACTTTTCTCTGAATGCCATTCACTGGAATTATCATTTTCTGCCCTTTCTCTTTGAGTGTATATTTGTCTTTGGAGCTGAGATGTGTGTCCTGAAGGCAGCATATGGTTGGGTTTTTTTTTAATACAATCTGCAACTCTGTGCCTTTTTATTGGTGAGTCCAATCTATTTACCTTTAAGGTGATTATTGAAATATGAGGTCTTCTTATAGCCATTTTATCTTTTGCTTTCTAGTAGCTCGGTGTTTCCATTGCTTCTTGGTCCTTGTGTTTCACCTTTTTTTTTTTTGTTTGGCTTTTGTGGGTTTTGCATCTGGTTCTCCTTGTTTTATGTAATATACTTCAGTTCTGAATGGTTCTGTGTGTGGTTACCATTACCAACCTGTACAGGATTTTTTTATATATCCAGTCATCCATTTTCTTCTGCATATGCCTTATCTCATTTCCCTTTGTGAATTTGGATCTTTGAATTCCCCCATTTTCAGTCATTATTATCTCAATTTGCCCCTATGTATGCTGAACATTCATTACTATCTTGTTATAACAATTCTCTTATTATTTAAGCTTATAATGCCCTGTTCTTAGTAAGGATTGCAGTACTTTGCTCCTTTCACTTGATAATCACTTTATTTCCTAATTATGTATTTTTTTGTGTCATTTTGTTTTAGGTGAACTGACTCCTTTCAATATTTCCTATAGTGCTTGTCTCACAGTGGAGAATTCTCTCAATTTTTGTATGTCTGGAAAGGACTTAATTTCTCCTTCATATCTAAAGGAAAGCTTAGCTGTATACATTATTCTAGGGTGGTGGTTCCTTTCACTTAATAGTTTAAATAATTGATTCCATTTCTTTATGGCTTGTAACATTTGCGCTGAGAAGTCCGAGGTTTACTTTTATAAGTTACCATCGTTTCTCTCTGGCTGCCTTGAAAATTCTATCTTTGTCATTGTTTCAATACATGTTGTGAAGGCCTTTTTGGGTTGAGATAATTGGGTGTTCTGTTGACTTCTTGAATTCTAAGCTCAAGCTCATTCCTTAGATTTGGGAAATTCTTGTCCACTATTTGTCTGCAAATACTTTCTAGTCCCTGCTCCTTTTCCTCACCTTTGGTAATGCCCATTATTCTTATGTGTCCTCTCCTGATTGTATCAGCTAATTCTTAAATTTCTCTTTCATTATTTTTCATTCTTCAGTTTCTCTCTTCTTCCTTCTGATTTATTTCTAGATTTCTGTCTTCAATAACACTGATCCTTTCCTCCATTTGGTCGACTCTATTTCCCAGGGTTGCTATTTCATTTTCAAGTCTTGCAATGTGTTCTTCATCTCCAGAAGTTCTATTTTGTTCTTTTAGAGGGTTTCAATCTCCTTACTCTGCTCATCTAGTTGTTTTATTAATTCCTGAAATTGTTGATATGACTTGTTTCGGAACTCATTGAGTTTTTTCAGAAGTACCATCCTGAATTCTCTGTCATTTAAGTTGCATATTTCTATGTCTGTAAGCTTATTTTCTATAGATGGTTCTCTTTCTTTCTGAGATGCCTTGTCACCTTGGTTGTTCAATGTGTTTAATGGACTATTTCTCTGCCTGGGCATTAATGGAAGTGTATTCTGTGTATTTTTTCCCCCCTGAAAGTTTTATTATATAAAGCTCTCTATTTAGCCTGTTGCAAAAAAGGCATTTTTCTTTTGGTTTCCAGTAGGTGGCATCTAAGCACATTAGAGACCTGCTATATATAAAGTTATAATAATGCCCCTTTTTTTTCTTATAGTCCATCATATTCGCTATCATCAGTCTCAGTCCCTGTCAGTGTTAGCGACAGTTTCAGTAGTATTTGCTTAGATTCCACTGGGGCTTCATGGTGTTTCTTCCTGGAGGATATAGGAGGAGGGTCCTTCTGGGTGGGGGGTAAGTGGTTGCAGCTCAGCTTCTCATTTTGCACCATGGCTGCAATCCAGTTCTCAGTAATCCTCACTTCTCTGTGGTCCTCATTTCTCTGCTTTCTCCCTTGATACCTGGGCACTGCTGCCAGCTGTGTGGAACTCACTGCTCTCCAAGGCAGGGTGTTCAGGGAAACTTCCCCATCTTCCCCCCTCCCCCTACTCACACAGGGGGCTCCAGGTGTGAGAGGCAGCTTCTTTGTTTCCCAGTCTACAAACCAACTATGGGGGTTCTAATCAGTGGTAGCTCTTATACACAGACTCACACTAAGAGATGCTGGTGTGCAGTATGGGTGGTTTTTTGTTAAGTTTTAGATGTTCAGCTTATCGTTTCAAAGGGAGATATCTAAGAATGTCCCTCACTCTGTCATGTTTCTGACAAACCTCTACGTGATTTTTTTAAAAATATATATCCTGGATTTATCACACCATCAGACATTTACCTACTGAACACTTCCATGGGCCTTAAAAGCCGTGCAGGGCTCCCACCCTTTGGCGACAGGAGGCTCCAGTTCTGATGTGCATCTGCCCTTAAAATGGCCAGGCTAGCAAGAGAATGCAGGCTGTGTGCCCCCTGGAGGCAAGCAGCATGCGGCACATGATGTTCTAACCAAATGATCAGGGGCTGTGGCGTGGGCATTGGTTCATTTGGACATAATTCTTGGAATAAATACTTGGGCTGCTTGAAATTAAGAGTCTTGATTGAAGCATGGATGAATTCTTCCCTGAAACAATCCCAAATTTACAAGGAACAATCCAGGATGCTCTGCGTCTGTGAGGCAAACCTGTGTAAGTGGTTCAAGGATCATATAAGAATGGATCTGGGAGAGGGTGAAAGAGGCCTAGGGGATTGATTGTATGGTGATGGATGAAACAGAATATTCCTGCCCACAGCTGACATATTGGAATGCTTGAATTGCAAAGCCAGCAACTAGAAATGCAGGACAACTCAGACAACCATGTTCCCACAATGACCCAAAATTTGCAAAAAGCTTACAAGGGAAAGGCTAGGATGAAGCTCGAGTTCATCTCAGAGAAAAGGAAAGGTTCTGTACTCACTCTGTAGAAAATCATACGAAACAAGTCATAGCCATGCCTCCTCCTCAGCCACTAGAGTCCTGGACCAAGCAGGGAGCTCAGATAAAGAGGGCCTCCTTAAGTCCCGAAGAACGCGCGGGCCTCTGTTCTGTTGGCAACAGGAGGCTTCAGTTCTGATGTGAATACTGCCCTTAACCTGGGCAGGCCAGCTTGCAGAAGCAGGCTGTATACCCCCCCTGAAAGCCATCAGTATGTAGCACGCAAAGCTCCAACCGAAGGATCTGGGGCTGTGGTGTGGGCAGAGGTCCATTTGGGCAGATTTCTTGGATTAAATTCCTGGACTGTTTGTGATGAAGACACTTGATGAAGCATGGATGGAGTCTAAGTTGGTATCACTTTCAGGTCCACAACATCATGATCTGATAGTTACACACCTCCTAATGTGTTCCCCGCAAATAGTCCAGAACTCATCTGCCACCCCACAAACTCTTACAGTAGGACTCAGATGATTCTCATCCCCTTTAACACCCTTTTTTTAGACCAGGCCCAGCCCCATGGTTATAGGTGTCTCTGGGGAAAAATATATGAAATAACCGCACACTCATCTGGACATTGATACACATAAAGGACACTTTATGCTCACATGTTGATTTGCACTCACACTTGAGCAAAGACACAAAATGCCCACATCATTAAAGAGTTGAAAACATACCCAGTCACTCAAGAAATTTTCACACAGACAACACATGCATACATTCACCCATTACCACCTGCCTGGATATCCACACGCCTGCATCTCTCACTCTCACACACACAGACACACACACATACACACATACACACATACACACATACACACATACACACACACAGATAAAAACAAAAACAAAGAGTGGTACCTAACATATCCAGCATGGCGCTTACTTGACCTCAGTTCCCTTGACATTTAAGGACGTGGCACAGCTACACAAGTCTTACGCAGGAAGGCAATGACGCAGGTAGGCCATAGCTGTCCCGGTATGACCCAGAAACAGAAGGCACCCAAAGTTATCCCAGCAACCCAGCCAGACCCTTGAGGGCACATAGTTGTTCACTTGTGGGCCTCTAGAGGCCTGGGCCTTCCACAATCTCCACAGCCTTCTGGTATGCCTTGATAAAGGATGAAAGGATATGTGCTTGAGGAAGGACGTGTGGTCTCATTTTCTAAGCCACTTGCCAGGCTTAATGGGACATCACTAAACTCCATGTCCCCAGAATTCAGTCCCTGGCTGTCCCATACTAGCTGGGCTGTTGACCTGAAGTCAGGCCTGCTCCTAGAAGCTGGCCTCTTTCTTGGGTCCCACAACCCTTCTGTGTGGGACAAGAGTGTCTAGGGTGAGGATGAGAGATGGGGAATACAGGCCGGAAGTATGCTATGAAATAGGTGGGATAACGAACATAAGAGTGCTTGTCATAAGGCTGAGGATGGGAGAATGGATGACAGGAGGAATGTACAATTGCCTACAAGAATTAAGAAACCTGAAGAAAAAGGAAAATAGTCTGCTGGAAAATTCACATGAGTTGGAATGGAACAGGGCATGAAAGTAGAAGCCGAGAGTAGAAGGCAAATGAAATGAGAGAGTCAAGGAAAAGAACAGGGCTTGAGGGTGATGGTTAGACACAGCAAAAGGCTGGAAGAGTAGATAGTCCATGACCTGGCCAGCATCTAACACATGCAGAACAGCTGTGATTGATTGAGAACTAATCCTCCCACCTAGGAGTGTTAATTGGGCAACTCACATGAGCCAGTCCAGGGGCCCAGGGAGGCTGAATTGATGTCAACTGGCTCCTGCCCAGCCACAGATCCCCACTGGGCTTTCCCCTGCCCTATGCCTGGCCACTTTGAGATAGCAGATGAACCAAGGATAGACAGGGCCAGTGAGAAAGAAAATCCTCCAGAAGCGAAGATGCCATGCTTAAAGGGTGGTTCCTGATCCCTTGTTTGTCAGTCCAAAGGTTTGGAGCAGAAGCTTGTATATGGGTGAACCAGGGCAGGGCAGGTAGGGGACTGGAACCCAAATGGCTGGCTCCCCTCCAGGTCCACTGGTGTCTGGCCAGGTGCTGACTACCCAGGTGGGGGCAGGGCAGTGACTCCCAGGCCTACCAATGCCAGGACATTTGCTGGCCTGGCCCCCGGGGTGAAAGAGAGCACCTAGCCAGTTCTTGGCCTGGGCCTTCCCTGAGACTTGGTTTCTTCATCCCTGTTGGCATCGAAGGCAGGAAGCCAGTGATAAGCACTGCATCAGAGCCATGAGCAGAGGGCTGAATTCAACAGTTAAGGTTGCATTTGTGTGTCCTTAACTTCCAATGAGTGCTCAGTCTTCCTGTCTACAGCTGAGACTCCATCAATACCACACTGTTTTGTGACCCCCCACTACTGAGTCATACCAGCTCTTCTCTAGCACAGCCCAGGCCAGACTGGAGGAAAAGGGTGTGTACTCTCCACTGGCCTCAGTGTTACTGAACACCACATGAGAGCCAAAGCTCAGGACTTCCACCTTGCCTCTTGCCAGAGGGCCGGCCGTTTGCCACCAGCTTACTGGGTGGCCAGCCTCACCTGCCTTCCATCGAATGCTTTCTTCATTCAAGTTGTGTATGCATCTGCAATCTGTTTGCCCTAATGCCACAGGCTGACTCCTTTGGCCCAGTGGCTTGTGCAGCCACCAGTCCTTAGTGTGAAAATGGGTGGTCACCAAACAGCCCTGGGAATTTCAGGGCTGTGTTTTCCTAGAACTCCAGCCTCTGCCACTTTCTGACAGAACATTTCATATAAACATGCTGTGACCCTGGCTCTTTCAACCGGTACCCCAGACCACCAAGGGAAGGGAAACAGGTCAGTGAAAGAAATAAGGCCTTTCTCCTTTCACTCTTGTGTGGATCTGGAACAGAGAGCAAGATTTAAAGAAGCAAAATTAGCAAAAGTGAATTCTGGGGCTCAGACAACAGACCAAGGTTGACCAGAGCCTCAGGGTGGCAGGAGGACAACGACATGTGTATAGAGTGTCAGCGCCAGGGTGACAGTCAACTACCAGTCAGCTGGTGCTGAGCATGCAGCAGACTTAACAGCTGCTGGCTAATGACTTAGCACATCTGACATTTTCCTAAGGTTCTAAAGCCATGTATTTCAGCTAGATTGTATTTGGTACAAATGACACAATAGCAAGGTTCAGGATGCCAACCCCAAGTCAGGCTTTCTGGTGACAACATACCTGGGGACAAACTGGATCACCATGTGGACTTGACAAGATGGATTTGACAGTGGTCACAGAGATTGTAGCTAAGGACATTGGTATAAGGTGACAGGAATTTGAAAATGACTGGCAGACCAGGTGCATGACCATTTCATGGGAACATGTCGAACACATGAATCCCCTGATTTGAAAAGGAGATGAACTCAAAAGGGAGGGGTTCAACTTTCAAAGAAGGCAGCTTTTCAAAAGCCAGAGATGTTCCAGCATCATACTTTCTGGATTGGGTAGACTGTAACAGAGACACGAAAAGAAAGCAGTGATGCTGCCTCGATGCTCCTTTCCTCAATAATTGTCCCAAAAAGGAAGCTTTGTGGGAAAATGAACATTCTCATCACAAACAAAGGGTACTAGGGAGGCACCTGTCTCCTTGAAGTTGGGTGAAAATATGGCTCCCGGGACTCAGGCAGTTCCCAACAGTTGGATATTCCTGCCCAGTCAGGGTTTTTGCCTCTGTCTGCGACTCTGCTCTGATTCCTCCCAGGAAAAATCCTGAATGCATAAGGAACAATCCAGGACACTCTGATTCTGTGAAGCAAAGCCTTGTAAGTGGTTCTAGGGCAAATGCAAGTCAAGGAGTAGATGAGAATGGGTGTCAGGGAGGGAGAAAGGGGCCGAAGGGATCGATTGTATGGTGATGGGTGATCCAGAGTTTTCCAGCCCACAGCTGACGCATTGGGAATGCTCAAATTGCAAGACTAGCCACTCAAAATGCAGGTCATCTCAGACAACAGGGTTCCCACAATCACCTGAAATTCACCAAAATGTTACGAGGGAAATGTCAGGATGAAGACTGAGGTCACCTCAAAGCAAAGGAAAGGTTCTGTACTCACTCTGTAGAAAGACATGTGAGACAAGCCATAGCCAGTCTCTCTCCTCAGCCATCGGGGTCCTGGACCAAGGTTTGTCTTCAGGCTGACTAGGCCTCCTTAGGCCCCAAAGGCCACATGGGGCTCCCTCCTGTTGGTGACAGAAGGCTCCAGTTCTGATGTGGATTCTCCCTTAACCTGAGCAGGCTAGCAAGCAGGAGCAGGCAGTGCACTGCCCAGTGGCCATCAGCATGCAGCACAGGAAGCTCCATCCAAAGGATCTGGGGCATGTTGTGGGCAGTGGTGCATTCAGGTAGATTTCTTAAATTAAATTCTTGGACTGTTTGAAATTGATATCTTTGATTGAAGCATGAACAGTGTCCAAGTTTATATCGGTTTCAGGTTCACAACATCACGATCTGATAGTTACATACCTCCTAATGTGTTCCCCACAGAAGAGTCCGGCCATCATCTGACACCCAGCAAACTCTCACAATAGAACTGAGATGGTTCCCTTCTCTTTTGACACTCTTCCTTCAAACCAGGCCCAACTTAATGTTTTCAGGCCTTTCTGGGGGAAAATATGTGAAACAGTCACAAACTCATCTGGACATTGATACATGCAAAGGATACTTTATGCTCACATACTGACTTGCACTCACAATTTAGCAAAGATACCAAACGCCCACATCATTAATCACCTGGTAGTCAAGAAATTTTCACATAGGCACACACATGCAAACATTCACATATTGCTACCTCCCTGAATATCCGCACGTCCACATCTCTCTCACACACATTCTCACACACACACACACATACAGACACACACACACACACACATGCACACACACACAAAGACAACAATGTGATACCAAACATACCCAGCGTGGTGCTCATTTGTTTTTTTCAATTTATTTATTTAATTGAAGAAATGACTTAAATTATTTTCCCCCGCATACTTCCCCTAGCTCCCTTTCCCCCTACCCTCTGGTAACCACTTGTTCATTGTCCATTTCCATGAGTGTCTGTTTGTCCTGTTCATTTGTTGCTTTTAGGTTTATATCCCATATATAAGTGATATTGTGTGATTTTCAACCTTTTCTGTCTGGCTTATTTAGCTTAGTATGATTATTTCAAGGTCCATCCATGTTGTTGCAAATGGCAGTATTTCATCTCTTCTTATGGCTAAGTAATATTCCATTGTACATATGTACCACACCTTCGTCTATCATAGGATACTTCGGTTGCTTCCATGTCCTGGCCACTGTGAATAATGCTGCTATGAACATCTGTGTGAAAATATCTCTTCAGATATGGGTTTTAAAGTCTTTGAGGTAAATACCCAGTAGAGGGATTGCTGGGTCATATGGTAGATCAATTCTGAGTTTTTGAGGAAACTCCATACTGTTTTCCACAGTGGCTGTACCAGTTTGCTTCCCATCGTGGTGCTTATTGAACTCAGTTCACTTGACATTTAAGTACGTGGCATAGTTATACAAGTCCTACAGCAGGAAGGGCCAATGAGTCAGGTAGGCTATGTCTGACCCTGTTTGACCCAAACACAGAAAGATACCCAAAGTCACGCCAGCATCCCAGTCAGGCCCTTGAAGACACCTAGTTTTTCACTTCAGGGCCCCGGCAGGCCTGGGCCTTCCGCAGTCTCCTAAGCGCTCTGACATGTCTTGTTAAACAAAGAAGAGGAATGTGCCTGGCAGCATGGCTGGGGTCAGGACGTGTAGTCTTGCTTTCTGAGCCACTTGCCAGGCTGAATGAGACATCACCAAACTTCGTGCCCCCAGAATCCAGTCCCTGGCTACCCTACCATGGCTGAAGGCAGGCCTACTCCCAGAAGCTGGGCACTTTCCTGGGTCCCACGGGCCTTCTATTCGAGGCAAGAGTATCTAGGGTGAGGACTGGGGATGGGGAAAACTGGCCGGAAGTGAGCTATGAAATAGCTGGGCTGAGAAACAGAGGAGTGGTTGTCAAGGGGATGAAGATGGGAAAATGGGTGAGTGGAGAAATGCAGACTTACTAACAAGAGTTCAAGAAACCTGAAAGAAAAGGGAAATTGTCTGCTGGAAAATTCACATGAATTGGAACGGGATGGGGAATGAAGGTGTAAACTGTGAGTATAAGGCAAATGAAATGAGGGAGTCAGGGAAAAGAATGGGGCTTGAGGGTGATGGTTAGACACAGCAAAATGGTGGGGAAGGGGAGAGTCCTTGGTCTGGCCAGCATCAACCACACCACAACAGCTGTGATTTATTGAGAGCTAGTACTCCCTCCTACGGGCATTAATTGGGCAACTCATCTGAGCCAGTCCAGGGGACCAGAGAGGCTGAATTTATGTCAACTGGCCTCTGCCTGGCCAGAGCTCCCCTCTGGTCTTTCACCTGCCTTGGGTCTGGCCTCTTCAAGATAGCAGTAGAGCCAATTGATGACAGGGCCAGAGAGAATGAAAATCCTCCAGAGGGAAAATGCCAGGCTGAATAAGTTGCTCTTTGTCCCTTGTTTGTCAGCTAGCTTGGCTCAGGTTTATATTCAGTTTTGGGTTATGTTTAGCTCTGAATGTAGGGCTTGATTTAAATTGGCTTTCATTTAGTTTCAGAGTTAAGGTAAGGACCAGAATTTTTTCTGGTGAGAATCAGAGTTAGGGTTTGGTCAAGAGGTAGATATGAGTGTACATTCAAATTTTGGTTGAGTTTTGCATTCTAGAAAGGGCTAGCCTAGGATTTGGGTTAAGGTCAGGTTCGGCATAACAGTTGAATTGGGGTTACACTGAGGGCGAGGGTTATAGTTAGCTTCAAGGTTAGGGTTTGGGTTCAAAATTGGATTAGGGTTTGGTCTGGAGTAAGGTGAGGGCTATGTTCTGGATTGACTTTAAGGTTAATGTTAGGGTTAGGTTTCTAGTTTAGGTTATGTTTATAACAGATTGAGAGGTTGCCTTGAGCTTCAGGTCTAATGTCAGTCACATCAAGAATCACGATAAAAGCACGAGGGAAGGTTAGCACAGTCTTACTGTTAGCATTAGGGTCAGGGTTAAGTCTATGAAGACAGTTAGCTTTAGGCACACGGTTAGCTTTTAGGTCTGGGATTCTGTCTAAATTCAGCTTAGGGGTCAGGATGAGCTCTGGTTCCCAGCTAATAAAAGCTGTCGTGGTCAACCTCCCACCACCAATGCAAGCAGGCACAGAGGGCACCCAGGAGATCTGGCCAGCTCCTTCGCAGTTCTTTAATAAGTAGGCCTGAAAATTGTCTGGATGTGAAAGGTCTGAATGTCTCTGCTCTGCCCCTCCTGGAGAATTGAAAATTGGTCTAGTACCAGGGTGCCTGTGATGCAGAAGGCCATTTATGGTTCCAATCTCACCCGTACCCTGACCTCCTGGTTCTCCAGTTGGCATGCTTTATCTTTAAGGCTTTTGGCTGACTGAGAAAGACCAAAAGCCACTCTGTCTACCCATCCCCTTAACCCTGAGAGCTTTGTCTCTCCCTCACCTGGTCCTCAGTTTCCTCCTATGCCAAGGGAAAACAGTTCAGACCCCAGGCCAGTTGAACTCATAGAGGGAAGCTCTGGGATGGGAGGGGCAACTTGTTGTACATGTATTCAGGTTCCTTCTATGCCTTGACTGGCCCAGATGAGTTGCCCAGTCAATGCTCCTTGGAGGGAGGACTAGCTGTCAATACATCACAGCTGTTGTTCATGCAGTTGATGCTAGCCAGGTAGTGAGGTCTCATTTCTCAGCTCTTAGCTTTGTGTTTGTTTGTTTGTTTTTGTCTTCTCGAGACTCATTTTATTTCTCATTTTTTTCTGTTGTTTTTCTTTTACTTCACTCTTTCATAGTGTATTTGTCTTTCAAACATTTTGGTCATATCACTTAATTTTTTTTACCTATATTTGTACCCTTACAGGAAATTTTTCTTAATCACTTTTTCATCTTTACCTTTCCACTGGCACATATTATCAACACCTTACTTATTTCATCCTCAGTCAGTACTTCTTTGCGTGCAAGACTCTCTGTCCTTATATCAGTTTTTTTCTCTGCTGTTCTTTTGGTTAGGAAGCCAGCTGTTTTTCTCTTTGTTATTCATTGTTTTCTGGTGCTTTTTATTGAATACTTCTGCCTCTTTTTATTTTATTTTTTATTATATTAGACTGTTTTCCCCCCCAGTGTTCATCAGCAAACTAATATCTTGTTTGTCTTCATAATTCCTCAAACCTTCATTTTTTATTTTTGCATGTCTCCTTAGTTTATTTAATATTTTTACTTGCTTTTTATCCTTCACCAGTATTTAATCTTTAATGGATTTCTTTACACTCCACTTACGTTATTTTTATCGATTTTTTCAGTCTTTCTCTAGACCTCACCTTAGATAATTCTTTATTTTCCCCCCCTCAGCACTGCTTGAGCTTAACAGGGTGATTTAACTCTGACAAGTATGTTGCAATACAGGCATTGTGGTCTGACAGTAAGCTTTAAATATTTTTTAATACATGCATTCTGGGGCATCTATCTATTTTGTTGTGATGCTCATTTCCATCTCACTCTGGGGCATGACAAAGGACTGAGAAGGACCTAGGCCCAGATAGATGGCTGGCAGTAGGCAAAGGCATGCTAGCTTGAGGTCTTGGGCAGGCATGCCTGACTTGTAGGAACTTAAATTTTTTTAAATATTATATTTTTGTAAGAAACATTTTATTCCAGACTGTATTTTCCTCTTTTTTTGTAAACTTTAGGAAGGTTTTTCTGTGAAGGTTTTTAAAAATGTTATTTGCAATTAATTCTTTTTAATCATTTTTAATCTTACATTTGAACATTCTCTTAATATTAACTTACATATAAGTTGTTTGATCTTTAAAACAGCTCTTCTATTTAGATTTTTCTAGACTTAATGTTTCATTTCCTATTTTTAAATTTTTATTATTCATGCCTTTGAATATTTGGTTATAAATTTAACTTTTCCAGTATCAATTTGAAAATTCAATAATTAATTTCTTAATAATTTTCATTCAACTATTTTATACAATTATTGGTTCTTAGGTTTTTCATTCATTCTTATGTTTAAATGTTTTGAATTTTTGCATAGTGTTCAATTTTGTGTGTTGTTAACGCTAACTAAATCTTTGAGATATCTTTAGGCTATTTTTATGGAGTGGTGTTTTGTTTTGAATTGAAACACATTTTGCTGTATAGCTCAAATAATTTTGTCTTTATTATTCCTGTTTACGGACTTGGAAATTTTCTTCTAATAAAATGGCCCATTGTTTTTTACTCTTCCCTAAGCACTTGATAGAAAGATATTTACCATTCATGTAGAATATGAAATTTAATATATGCCAAATATAGCCACCACAATAATTATGTGAATGAGTGCTTTTGAATTCCTAATTTGATTTATTTAAACTGTCCTAACCTAGGAGCACTGAGTTAAATTTTTCTCTGCTTTTAAAGAGTTTTCCTATTTCTTGATGATTTTTCATTATGAGAGAAATTTTTTGTTTACCATGCATTATATCTCCTTAAAGTTGACTTTTAAAATTCTTTCTGTTCCCAATCCTGTCAGATGCTAATTTCTTGACTCTGCTCAAAGTTGATAGAAAACATGAAGAGATCTTAGCATCTCATGTAGATTAATAAGTTCTTTCCTCACACAGAATTCAGAACTCCGTATGTAGGTTGCTTTACTAAACTTTAATGCACAGATGAAGTATGTATTACACATTCTGTATCACAAAATAAAGTGGAGAAGTCTCCAATCAATTTCTTCAACCTTGAAGAATCTTGACACAAATTGAATATGAGAAAATTATCTTTTCCATTCCATTTATGAATGTAGATGCAGTTATTCTCCATAACATATTAGCTTATGGACTCTAGCAGAATATCAGGCAATAAATTATAAATGGTAAGATTAACTCCAGAACCAAAGGTTGGGAAGAAAATAACATCTATTATTCCTTCACCGGTGAATTTATCCAGATGATCTAGTTAGAAGTAATACCAATTCTATAGATTCTGGATAAAAACGTGAAGGATATGTAATACATCCTTTCTTCATCTGGGCAACCACATTAACCTGATACCAAAAGCAGACAAAGATATAAGAATATAATAACACAATGCCTCTCCATAATTTAGATGCATAAATTCTCAACAATGATCTTAGTAACTTGAATCCAGATGTGTATATGGGAATATATTGACTCAGAGATTTCATCTCAGTTATTCAAATGTTCCACAATGGCTGTATATCAAGTAATATTAGTCACTGTATTAGCAAAGAAAAAAGATTTGTTGCAGAAACCGTGTGACAGAATGTAACATTCTCTCTTAATAAAAACTCTCAGTAAACAAAGAACAGAAAAAAGATATTTACAAAAACCTATGGCTGACATCATACTCAATAAGGGAAAAAAATAATGCTTCCTTCCTACCATTAGCAAACATGTCAATTCTCACCACTTCTCTTATGCATTTACGATAGGTTTTCATGAGTGCAACATGGCAGGAAAAATGAGTGACAAGCATCCACAAAAGAAGAAGTAAAATTGTCTTTATTTAAATATGGTGCAGTTAGTAATCTAAAAACTTTCGATCTATAAAACCATGCCATAAAATCTAATATGGGACTTTAGAAAGGTTTCAGAATACAAGAAAAAAAACAGAAAAATCAATTGTCTTTTTATCTACTAATGGAGATAAAATAGAATTTAAAAATTGCTCCCATTTACAATAACATACTGTAAAGTGTATTAGGAAGAAATGGCAAAAGTTGTGCAAGGTTTGTACACTGAAAATCACAAAATTGCTGGGAAAAATCTTAAAAATAACCAAATAATATATGTGAAAAGTTTGTAGGCCAGAGAGCTCATGTGAAGATGTCAATTCTTCACAAAATGATTAATGAACTTAATGCAATACCAGTCAAAATCTCAGCAGACAACTTTTTGTTGAATTAAATAAGATTATTTTATGATTCATATTCAAATAAAAAGCACCTAGGAGAAATAAAAGTTAAAAAAAATAAGAAGAAAATTGGAGGAATTATTCTCCCTGGGTTCATCTTATTATAAAGATAATTAATATAATGTGGTATTTTGTAACAATAGACAAATAAATGGAATACAATAGAAAGTTCACCAGTTGACATGAAAGACTAGCTTGCACAAAAGCAAATTTGTGGAGAGACTGGTGTTTTCAATCATTGTTATGGAATAATTGGTGATTGTTCTAAAAGTTAACTTTGATTCACTCCTCAGGAATATATTAACTCAAACTATATCACTGGCCTAAATGTAAAACTGAAAAGAAGAGAACTGATAGAAAAAAGTAGAGCAAGAAGTGTGAGTTTTGAGATTGCTTTCATGTAACAACAAAATCTCAATGCACAAACTAAAATGAAAAGTTGTTAAATTAGGTTTATGGTATTTAAATACTTCAGCTCTTTAAAAGATGCTATTGAGGAAAAGGAAACACAAGCCACAGACAGGGAGTGAATATTTACAAGTCACATATCTGAGAAGGGACTTAAATCCAAAATGTATAATAAATACTCAAAACTTTATAATCAGAATACAACTCCAAAGAGGCAAAATATTTGAATTGATACAGCATCAGTAAAGATACATGAATCCCAAATAAGCATGTAAAATGATGTTTTATGTGTAGTCATAATGAAAATATAAATGGAAAATTCCAGGGCTTTCCAAATACATGATGCCTGGACCTCTTCTACTCAGAATGGAGTTGATCAGAAATTTTTCTGAATGTGGCCTCCAGGCTTGTGATACAACCTAAAGGCCCTAATTTTCCCTGACCTTCATGGACATGACAGGTTCTCACTTTCCCCACAGAATGACTGAGATCAGAGGATCCTTCCTCCTCTGATATGCACCTCCTGTCACCATAACTCTCCTACATTGACCATAATCAGTAGCTGCCATCAAGCCAGGGATTATGTAAAAAATTCCACAAAATGCCGCATTCCATATTTTGGCCAATGTTACAGAAAGAAAGAGAAAAGGAAACTCACAGCAAAAAACAATCTAGATGGGACAAAAAGTACACATGCCCACTCACAATACACATGCACACACACAGGTTCTCACACAGGTAAGAGTAAAAAATGCTGAAAATCTACTGCAAACATAAGCACACTTTTTAACACTTTTCTGCAATGCAAGGGAGCCAGCTGAAATGACAGATGTTAATCCCAGAAGGCACTGCTAAAGACAGAAATACCACATTGAAACAAATCACCTAACCCTTCTCTAAGGACATGAGCATGTTTATAAATTGAATATTTTAGGAACATTGTCTCCTATCACAACCACAATGGATGCACAGAACATAAACTATATCAAGTAAATCCCTCGTTAAACATCAGTATACTCAGTCAAATACAGACACATGCCATACGGTTAGATAAAGCCCCAGTAATGTAGTTTTTGCATCTTTTCCTGTAGAAATCAGTAATCAGGATCAAAAAGGCCATTAGCCTCTTCTAAAAGAGAATCTCCTTGTCTTCTTTTGCCTCTCAGGATCTTGGGCCAGAATTCCTCAGGTCCTCAGAGTCAACTCAATGATCAGAGTCTGATCATTTGTGGGACATGTTCTCTTTAGCCTAGTTGAGCTTTTTAACCCCTGGCTCCTCCTCAAGTGTCATGTCAACAGTGCCCTTGCCAGCAGAAGGCACCTAGACAGACTGAGCCCTGGCTGCTGACACTGACATCAGGCCAAGGGTTCAGTGTTTCAGGAAGTTCTGTGACCTGATCTGTGGGTCCTGGCAGTAGAAAAAGATGGAGTTTCAACAACCTGACTTATTTTAAACCCTTCAGGAATAGATGGAGGGAATCAGGCTGACAAGACACACACACACACACACACACACACACACACACACACACACGGTAATGGCTTTCTTCTCTCTTCAAAGTGTGGAGGAATAGAAAAGGAAAGAGAGCGAACACAAATTTATAACTTATTGGTCAGTGCTTGTGACATTTCTGTGCCTAATTTACATAATTATCAGAGGGAATAAACAGAAACACCACCAGACAGTGAAACATACACCAACACACACAAACACACACACACACACACACACACACAAATTGACATGTGCTGCTGTCACATTTTTCTTTGGCTAAAGCACAAAAGATATGCAGATTAGCTCTGGTTCCTGTTTTAAGGAATGGTGGGGAGAAATCCCACTCAGGACCAACCACATGCACCCATCTCTATAGACACTTGGGTTCAGGTATACAAAACAGTTCCCAAAAGTCATATTGCATCAAATGTGTAAAAGCTGTAGGGGTCGGAAGAAACAGATCAGAGAGGTCCACATGGTAGGGTTTGCCCAACAAAGAGACAAAGCCCTACTTTGAAGCTGAGCTGAAGAGAGGATGGAACTGGAACAAGACTGTGAAGGGCAAAGCACTCTGCAAGGACAGCAATCTCTGTGTAGGTCACAGCAGATTCCCACTGTCACTATAAGCACTCAGCCTGTGGATTCATCATAGAGCCTGTGCCAGGCTGGTATGCTTGGACCTCACTGTTAGCAGTCCTGGTTATGGGAGCAGCCTGACTTTCCCTTGTTTTCACTGCTTTACTGAGAAACTCTGGGAACCACACTGCTGTAAAACCCTGTGCCTATCTCCTCCCATCCTGTTGAAAAACAATTCAGAAAAAAACATGTTGGCACTCTCCTCCTCCCTTGGAGCCTATGATTTCATAATGATTTAAGCAGGCTTTTGGGACCATTGCATCCTGAAACAGAAGGCTCCACCATGCTGTGTCCAAAAGAGGCTGGAGGTGGTTATGTCTGAAAAGTGTTCTGAGGGATTTGGCAGCATTAAGTTAAAAAAAAGGGCTGCTATTGGAATCAACAAGAGTTCTAGTAGAATATTTTATGTTGCTTTAGCAGAGAGGTTAAAAGGCTGATGCCAGTCACTGATGACCACATATACAACCCACAGTAGACACTTTATCACCCTGTCTTAACATGACTCTCAGATCTGCAATATCTTCAAATGGTTTTAAGGTTTTCAATGAATTGCATATTTTACTTTGTTTCAGTGATTAAGTTTCTTTCTCCCTCCCACTATGTGAAACTCCTCAGCCCTCAACCTGATAGGCTCTGCCTGTCCATTGATAATTCTGCCACCAAACCCTCATCATTACATGGTTTAATGTTCCACAGTTGAAAATAACTCTGTTTTTGACCCAACATTTATTTCTCTTCTGTCATAATCTTTTGATACAACTTTTCATTAGAAAAGTCTTCAAAAGAATTTTATGAATATATTCCTTGCATGTTCCTCCCTCTCCTGAACAGGCTTGCATCAAGCTTCTTATGACCCACAACCACTTAAGCTCAAGTGCTCTTTGTCAGGTTTGTATGCCACTTGCATGAGTTATCTTTTGCTTTGTGAAAATCCACTTCAGGATGTAGTGACTGGATCAACTCTCTATTAAGTCAACCTTCTGGAGTTCAGTTGTGTGATCTGGGCTCAGCTGTGTAGTTCTGTAGGTCTTTCATTGCCCAGTCTTGTGTCTGCAGTTGGGGTGATGAGCTGGCTCTAGAATGTACTCAATAACATGTATGGTGATCCATAGGCTGTCAGCATTGGTGCCTAGATTTAATTTCATGCCTCCTCTATGCAGAATAACTTGGGCTTGGTCACATGGCAGTGGCACTCAAGAGGACAACAGAAGAACCTGCAAGTTCTCTTGAGAACAAGGCTCAGAAATTGTACCACTTGCCCCATTTTGTTGCTTAAACTGAATCACATGGCCAGCATGGATTCCAGGCATTGGTAAGAAGAGTCCATCTATTGAGGAAGGGTTGCTCCTTATAACCTAACACCACTCCTCTTCTTCCTGAATCAGTTAGCATGAGTTGATATTATTAACCTTTGATGCCTCCTCTTTCTCTTTTAAAACAATTTTATTTAAAACAATTTCAAAACCATCAGCACTATCGATATAATAAACTAAAGATATCTTGTACCTTGGAAGTGTCTCCTGACTGCCCTTCCCTGCCTTCCATCCTTGGAAAACCTTTGTCTAATTTCTGTCACTATGGATTAATTTTCATTCTAGGATTTTATATTAATGAAAACATACAACATACATTTCTCTTGTTTATCTGGAATCTTTCATTCAGCAGACATTTTTTGAGATTTATCCATGTTTTTGTGTGTATCAATTTTTTTTTCTTTCTACTCAGTACTGTTTTATTGTACAGATAAACTAGAAATTATTCACCCATTTACCTTGATGGAACAAAGGTTATTTCCAGTTTTAGACTGTTACAAATACTCTGATAAGAGAAACTAGCCCATTCAGCTCTACATCTGCACACTCAGACTGATTCAAATCACCAGCATTCACTGTTATATTGCAATGTGCTAGCCAGTTAACAGCCAAATTCTTGACAACTACTTGAGGACCTGGCTCTGCCTCCTGTCAGTAGCCTGCACTATTAGGCTCTCCTGCAGCTACTCCTTCCAGCTATGCAACCACGTGCACCCAGCTCCAATCCTTTTGCTGGTTTGCAGTGCCATGCACACACACATAAGAAGACTCAGCAGCCACAAGTTTGTCCACTGACTGCCAGAGATCCCACAGCTATTAATGCACCTGCAGTTGGCTTTGCCCTTGCTGCCGGCTTTGCCTTCCACCACTATGTTTGTGCCTGCAACTGCCCCCTACCACTACGCAGTTCCCTGAAGCTGGGCCTTATTGCTCTGGCTGGTATTGCTGCCCAACCTGTTTCCTAGCTGCTGTGCAAGAAGGTTGGGTTCGGCTTAAGAGAAAGAATAAAAATACTATTTTCTTCAGCATGTTTTTATGTTCCCTATTAATTTCATTTTAGGTCTTGTTTGCAGAAGCATAAAAATGTTAACAATATTTCCCTCTTAGGAGAAAAATTTATTCAGGCCATGAATAATGAGGGTAGAAAAACTGAGTAGGAAACAAAGAGTATTGGTTAATCTTCCTAAAGGAAAATTTACAGATTTGGAATAAAATAATGTTTGTGAGTTCTCAGTCCCTATGGCTTTAATTGTTAGTACATGGAGGAAGGGGATGCTGGATCTGCATAGTGTTGAAGGCAGAACATAAATCTGATAATGTTGGCTCTGGGAATGTATGATAACATTAATCTCTCACTTAAACTGGTGATAGTCTTTATGTAGCTATGGGAAGACCTTACCTATAGTGCTTAATAATGCCTTAGAGGGGACAGCATTAGATATACCAGTGTTTTATCAGGAGGCTCTGCTGAGGCATTCTAAACCTAAGCCTAAATCTGGGCCTTACCTTAGCCTTAACTCTCACCCTAAATCAAACCCTAAACAGAACCATAAACATAACCCTAATTTTGTTCTACTCTAACCCTACCCACAACTTGAAACTAATTTAAAACCAAACTCTAACATGACAACTCATTCTGTCACAAGTCCAACCTTAACCCTAATTAATTGTAAACTCAATCTTAAACCTAATTCAAAACCTACCCTAATTCTAAAACTAATGCTAAACCTAAACCTGACTGCAGTTTTTACCTTAACATTAAACCTACACTTAAACTATCTTTAGACCCATACCTCAAAATCAGTGGTAACTCCAACTCTACCCTTTATCATAAACTTAACACTAAACCTAACTCTAACCCTTAAACTTAACTTGAAACCTAATTCTAACCCTGAACCTAAATCTAATTCTAATTTAAACCTAAAACTGAATCTCATAACTAACTCAGCCTAACTATAACCCTAACCTAATCACAAACACAACCAAACCCTAACACTGTCACAAGTTCACACCCTAACCATATCACAAAACCTACCTTTAACCTTAAATCTAAACCAAAGCATAACCTCAATTCTAACTCTAATCCTAACTCTAACACTCTCTCTAACTCTATCATTTACCCAATATCTAGTGGTAACCCTAAACCTAACCCAAACCTTCACTATTGGCTGAAACCTAACCCTAATTTAAATCCAAATCCTAACCTCAAAGCAAATTGTCACCCTAAATATAAACCTAATTTTCAAACTAGCTCAAAACCTATTCCCATACATCTCACCCTAAAACTAACTATAATTCTAACTCAAAACCTAATCCCAATGTAAACGTAACTTAAACACAAACCCTAAACTCAAAGCAAAATCTAACCTTAACTCAAACCCTATCCCTAATACTCATCATAAAATCAAAATAAACTGGAACCCTGACCCTAACCATAACTCTAACTCTAAACCTAATGCTAAACCTAACGTAAACTGCAAAGCTAACACTAATCCTGAACCTAAACGTAAACCTAACTTTAACCCTAGCTCTAATCCTATTTCTGATCCTACCTTACTCCAACTACAAATTCAAACCTAAATCTCACACTAATCATAAACCTAATCTAAAGTTATGCCTTACCTTCATGCTAACCCTATAACTAACCCTAATTTGAACCATGCTTTAAACCTAATCATTAACACTGTTTCTATCCCAATTCTGAACTCAAAATTGAACATTAACGCAACCCAAAGGACTAAATCTAAGGCTAATGCTAAGTCATTACTCTAACTCTCACCCTAACCTTAATCATAACCTTAACTCAAAACCTAACCCTAATCAAACCCTAAGCCTACAGCTAACACTAAATACCTTAACCCTTACCCTAATTCTAACCACAATTTAAACCCAAAGCTTAAACTCAAAGCTAACTCTCACCCTAAGCCTGACCCAAACCCTAACTCTAACCCTGACTCTAACCCTAAATTTAACTCAAAACTTAGTCCTAACCCTAACCCAAAAACCAACTCAGAACACAACCATAAACCTAACAGTAACCTAAACCTGATCTGACGCCCATGCCTCACCCTAATGTTAACTTAAATACTAAGCCTCTTTTTAACTCAAAGTCTTACCTCAAAGAATTAGCAAACTATTCCAACCTTCACCCCAATAATAAACTCAATAATAAATCTACCCCTAAACTTAACCCTAGCCTTAACTATAACATTAACTTTAATTCAAAATAAACCCTAACACTAAGCCTAACCTTAATCATAAATTTGACACTAACCCTAACCTTAACTCTAAATATAACTCTAAATTTGATACTAATCCTAACTTAAAACCTAAACCTAAACTTAAACCTAACATTAGCCTGACCCTAACCCTAGCAGTTACTATAATTCTACCTGTAAACCTACTGTAAATACTAGCCATAAAACTAACCTTAAACTTAACCCTTACTCAAGGCCTCACATTAAACTTCAACTAACCCTATTTAGACTCAGTCACTAGTCTCAAGGCTAATGCAAACCTTAACCCCAACCCTAGTCATAAACTGAACACTAAACCTAACCCTAGCTTAAACTGTGTCCACCCTAGCATAATCTCAAAACCCAACCCGAAATTCAACCTTAACCACAAGCCTAAACCTAATTCTAACCAGAATGCTCACCCTCACACTAATCCAGGAACTAAGTGCAACCCTGAACCTGACTCTAACACTAAACTCTAATGCAAACTCGAATTTAAACCTAGACCCTGACTGCCAAATCAACACTCGCTCTAATTTCAATTGCCAAGCTAAATGCAAGCCTGACCTTAACCCTAACATGAAGGCGAATATGAGCTCTCAATTTAACCCTAACCCTCAACCTCACCATATCCTAACCCTTTCTCTAACCCTTACACAAACAGTAACCCTAATCAGCAATCCATTCTTACTCCTTCCCCTAGTTCCTAACTTAAACCTAACAAATACTTTCCAACTCTAACCTGCCACCTGACAGTTACACTAAGCTTACCACTAACCCTTCTGCTGACCCAAAGCTAATTCTAACCCTAAGATGAACCCTAACAATAAATTCACCCTAACTCTAACCCTATATCGATCTCTGTCTCTAACATCACCCTAACCCTAAACCTGACCTAAACTCTCAACCGTACATCACCCTTAACCCACCCTGAAATCCTACTTTTAGCCCAAAGCCAAACATCAGAGCTAAGCCTAGACCTGACCCTGGCCTTTAACTTAACCATAACATTAACGTTAACCCTAATACGAAACCTAATTTAAACCCAGGCCCTCACCTCAAAGCTCACTCTAACTCTAATGCTAACTGAGGCCCAATTAGAATTTCAACCCTAACCATGACCCTCACAGTAAACCCCACTCTAACCCGAAGCTGAAACCCCTACACAACACCTACCCCTAAACTAACTATCAGTTTGACCCTAATCCCAGTCCTTACCCCAACCCTAAACCTGACCAAACAATAGAGTCAACCCAAATTCTACATTCAAAGCTATGTCTAGTCCTAACCCTAAACCTAACCCTCATCACAACCCGAATTCTAAACCAAACCCAAGCCTGAATCTTAACACTCACACTACCTTAAACTTAATACTACCCCTAGCCTCACATTCACCCTAACCTGAACATAAACTCATACTCTACCTGCATGAAGGTTAAGCCTAATCTTAGACTGATACCTGCTCCTACACTCAAATAGCAACTCACCCTCTAACCTTAATGTTAACCTTACCCTCACACCCCCACTCAAAACCTAAGCCTACCCCGAAACCTAAACTCAACCCAAAATTCAATCTAAAACCTTGAATTAGCCTTTACTGGATACCTAAACCTATAAATGCACTCAATCCTGACCCTAACTTTAACCTTATTTGGAGCTTCACCTAAGCTTACATTGACCCTCAGCTATGAACCTCAACTCAAAGCAAACCTTCAATGTAACCCTAAGCATCAACTTAAAGCTTCATACTAACACAGACCCTAACCCTAATCTCAAATGCAACCCTGAGCTAACTTCAACTCTACCCCAAACTTATAACTCAACCTGAAACCTCACTTTAACCCAAACTGGAATGTACTCTTAACTCCAAGCCAAATGCTAACCTTCTCACTCACGGTCACCCTAGTACTAGGCTAAAAAATAATTATAAGAACTTGAGCCCTAATGCTACCGATGACTTCCAGTTCATCCCTCAATCTAAGCAAACTCTATTCCTACCTCAAAGTTACCACTAACACTGAAGATAAACCTAATTTGGGTCTGACATTTACTCCATATTACTGACAAGTCACTTCCAAATAATGTGATTGGTTCATCACACTTGTCTCTTAGTGAGTTAAAACAAAATTGATTCTCTAACGTGTGTGGTCTTTAAAGATGGTGTCAATGCGATGTTTTTGACATGGGACTAGCACATTGAGGTTGCACTAAGAGTCTAACCAGAACACTGCTTTGACGGAAAATGGAATTCACACTTAGCTTACAGCTAAGATTAAGGTGTGAATTTTTTTCAGTAGTGTTCGAAAAGGCAATTTTAAATGCTCTTTAGCTTAGTGGCCTTAGACTCTTCCAACTCCTACACAGTGTGTAAAGTGATTAGTTAGAACCAGGATCTTTCTTGTTGTAAATTCATACCAAACAGGAGGTTGGAAAAAGGGTTTTGAAGAGAGTGTCTATGCAGAAAAGACCTAACACCCTAGCTGTAATACCTGTGTTTCAATACAATGTGTTGTCCATATATCATAGAGAATGTATTTGCAAATCTAAATCTATTATAAACCTAACCCTAACTCTAAATCTGACCCTAACATTAACCTTAAACACAACCCTGAACGTAATTCTTACCTTAATTCAGACAAAACCCTTATCCTATTTTTAACTCAAATTCTAAACTTAAAGCTAAGTATAACCTTCACCCTAAGTGTACTCAAGTTCTAAAGTTACTCAGAACCTAACCCTAACCCTAACCTTATGCCAGCATTTACACAAATGCTAAACCTAACCAAACTCTAATTCAAACCCAAACTTAACTCATATCTACTTCTAATTCTACCCTAACCCTAACCAAACCCTAATTAAAAACTCAAAGCTTACTTTAAGCCAAATTGAAAACCTAAACATTATTCTAATCCTGACTTTTAACCAAACTCTTAACTTACTCTAAACCTAATCTTTATACACAATCACTAAACTCAAAGCTAACTCAAAAACTGATGTTTGCATTAACTCTAATCCTTATCCTGAACCTGACCCTCCCTTTCACCCTAACACTAAAACTAACAATAACTCAAAGCCTATCCCTAACTCTTATGGTAACCCAAAACTTATCCCTAATGCTAGTCCTTACTCCAATCCTATACTGAACCCAATTTTAAACACTAACCTCAAAGTTAACTATGCCCTAATAGTAACTGTAAACCTAAAACTAATCCCAACCTTAACCTTAAAAATAACCTAATCTTAAATATAACCCTATTTTAAACCCAAGCTCAAGCCTCAGAACTAACTCTAACCCTAACCCTCACACCAAACATAATCATAAATTCAATTGTAATTTTAACAAGAATCCTACTTCCTTAATCAAAATCTATAACAAATCCTAACCCTAACCCTAAACATGACCTAACACTAGCCCTTACTTTCCTTCTAACCCTAACTTATATTTAAATTAAACCCTAACTATAACGCTATGGCTAATCCTAATATTAATGCTAATCCTAATTCAAAACTAAACCTTAACTCTAACCTTAACTACAACCTTAACTGTAGCCCTTGCACAAACCTTAACAATAGCCCTTACCCAAAAACTAACCCTTGCCCTAATTTAAATTATAGCATAACCTCAAACCTAATTCTAACCTCAACTCTAAGTGAAATCATAAATTTCATCCTAACCCTAATAATTAACCTAATGTTGAACCTAACACTAACTCTAACCCTAAACCTAACTATAACCATAACCATAAACCTAACATTAACCGCTGGTCCTTACCTATACCATCCCTAACCCTAAACTTAACCCCAATTTAAACATAAGAGCTAACCATTAGGTTAACTCTAACCCAAACCCTAAAACTAACTCTAATCATAAAAGCATCCCTAAACCTAACCCAAACCCAAATGCTAATGTTAATATTAACCCTAACTCAAAGCCAAACCCTAACTTTAACCCTAACCCTAATCATAAACTGAACCCCTAACCTTAACTCTAAACTCAAAATCTAAATCTAACCTAGTCCATATCCCTTAAATTAACCCTAAACCTGGCCTGTACCCTTACCCTAACGTAAACGTAAGCCTAACTTACACCCAAATTCTTACCTCCATTCAAATCGAACCCTAAACCTAACCCTAACCCTAAATCTACCTCCTATGTGCAGTGTGCACATAACAAAGAACAAAACCCAAACCTCCAAACCTAATCCTAAGTCTAAACATAAATCCAGTCCTAACCCTAACCTTAACACTAATACTAACCTTAATCATAAACTCACACCTAAACCTAAATCTATCCCTAACTGAAAACCTAACTTCTACTATAAACCTTAGCCTACACCAAGTCCTAATTGAAGAGCTTAAACTAACTCTAACCTGAATTTAACACTAATTTAAACCCAAAACTCAACCTTAAAGGTAAATATAACCCTAACCCTAATCTAAAACCAAATCATGAACACATATCTTAACCTAACCTTAATCCAAATTGTAACTCTAAATCTAACCATAACAATAGCCCTAAACCTAATCCTAACAGTATCTCTAATTTATATTTAATCCTAATCTCAAAGACAACTCTAACTCTAAACGAAACCTAACCTTAATGAACCCTAACCCTAACACTAACCCTAATGCTAATCCTAAACCTATTTGAAATGGCAACTCTAACCTGAAATGTAACTCATATTCTAAACCTAGAGTTAGACATTATTCTAGCTCCAACACAAACCATAATTTATTTTTTTTGTCATAATGACAAAATCTATTCCTCCACTCTATTTTTATATAAATATAGCATATTGGCCCAATTATAATCCCAGAAATGTAACAGAGCACTTACTACTGAAAATATACACAGTAAAGTTGCCAAGAAGTGATGCATTTAAAGTTATTTTGTAGTTCTTTTTTTATATTACTTCCAACTCTTAACTAAAATATAATTTTTTCTTATTATGGAGACATTGATTAACAAATCCAATAAGTTTTATGTGTACAATTCAAAAGTAAGGCATATATAATATATATGTATATATATTGCATTTTGTGCTTACTGTCCATAGTTACATTGATCGTGGTGCATAATCTTTTTAATATGTTGCTGTATTCAGTTCCCCACTACCTTATTTAGGATTTTACATCTGAGTTCATGAGAGGTATTGGTATGAAGTTTTCCTTTTTTAAAATTTATTTTTATGGTGACATTGGTTAACAAAATCCAATAAATTTCAGCTGTACACTTTAACAATAAGGCATATATGTGTGCTGTGTGTGTGTGTGTGTGTGTATTTACACTGTGTGCTCACCTCCCATAGTTATATCTCCTTCCCTCACCATATATTTGACCCATTTACTCCATCTACCTCCCCCTTCCCCACTTCCCTCTACCTTCTGGTAACCACTAGTCTATAGTCCATGTCTATGAGTCTCTGTGTATTTGTATTGTTCATTGTTGCTTTTAGGTTTATATCCTACATATAAGTGATATCATGTCATTTTCAACTTTTTCTGTCTGGCTTATTTCATTTAGCATGATTATCTTGAGGTCCATCCATGTTGCCACCAATGGCAGTATTTCATTTTTTCTTATGGCTGAATAATATTCCATTGTATATATGTACCACACCTTCTTTAGCCAATCTTCTATCGTAGGACCCTTCAGTTGCTTCCATGTCCTGTCCACTGCGAATAATGCTGCTATGAACATTGATGTGCAAATATCTCTTCGATATGGATTTTAAAGTCTTTGGAATAAATACCCAGTAGAGGGATTGCTGGATCATATCGTAGATCAATTCTTAGTTTTTTTGAGTAACCTCCACACTTGTTCCATAGTGGCTGTACCAATTTGCAGTACCACCAGCAGAGTGTAAGTGTTCCTATTTCTCTGCATCCTCTCCAACATTTGTTATTACTTATCTTGTTGATTATAGCTATTCTAACAGGTGTGAGGTGGTATCTCATTGTGGTTTTGATTTACATTTCCCTAACAGCTAGCAATGTTCAGCATCATTCCATATATTTGTTGGACATTTGTATATCCTCTAGGGAGAAGTTTCTTTCTCTTCAGGTCCTCTGCTCATTTTTTGATTGGATCATTTTGTTTTTGTTTTTGTTTTTATTATTGAGTTGTATACATTCTTTGTATATTTTTGATATTAGGCCCTCATCGGAAGGGTTACTTGGAAATAAATTTTCTCATTCAGATGGTTGTCTCTTTACCTCATTGATAATTTCTTATGCTGTGCAGACATTTTAGTTTGATGTAGTCCCATTCACTTATTTTTGCTTTTACTATCCTTACCTTTAAGGTCAAATTCATAAAATCCTTTTTAAGTCTAAGGTCCTTGAGTTTAGTTCCTATGTTTTCTTCTATACATTTTATTGTTTCAGGTCTTATATTCAGGTCCTGAATCCATTTTGAGTTAATTTTGGTGTGTAGTGATAGACAACAGTCTACTTTCATTATGTGCAGGTGGCTTTCCAGTTTTCCCAGCACCATTTATTGAAGAGGTTTTCCTTTCCCCACTGTATGTTTTGGCTTTTTTGTCTAACATTATTTGCCCATATAAATATGGGTTTACTTCTGGACTCTCGATTCTGTTCCACTGGTCTGTGTGTCTGAGGCAGCCAATACCATGGCGTTTTGATTACTGTCACTTTGTAGTATAATTTCAAGTTGGGCAGAGTGATGTCTCCAGCCTCATTCTTTTTTCTCAGATGACTTTGGCAATTTGGGGTCTTTTGTACTTCTATCCAAATCTAATGATTTCTTGTTTTATTTCTTTAAAAAATGCTGATGAGATTTTGATGAGGATTGCATTAAATCTGTATAATGCTTTAGGTAACATGATCATTTTAACTATGTTGATTCTTCCAATCCAAGAACATGGAATATCTTTCCATTTCTTTGTATCTTCTTCGATTTCTTTTAATAAGGTCTTATAGTTTTCATTATATAGCTCCTTCACGTGTTTTGTTAAATGTATTCTTAAGTATTTTATTCTTTCTGTTACAATTGCAAAAGTAATAATTTTTCCACTTCTTTTTCTGACACTTCATTATTAGTGTATAGGAACACTGGATTTTTCAATGTTGATTTTGTATCCAGACACTTAACTGTATTTGCTTCTTGTTTCTAGTAGTGTTCTTGTGAAGTCTTTAGGGTTTTCTATATAGAGAATCATGTCATCTGCAAATAGTGACAGTTTGACTTCTTCGTTTCCTATTTAGATGCCTTTTATATTTTCTCTTGCCTGATTGCACTTGCTAGGACCTCCAATGTTATATTGATTAGCAGGCCTTGCCTTGTTCCTGATCTTGGGAGATTTTTAGTTTTTGACCATTAAGTATAATGTTGGCTGAGGGTTTGTCATATATGGCCTTTATTATGTTTAGGTACTTTCCTTTTATACCAATGTTGTGAAGTGTTTTGATCATAAATAGATGCTGTATCTTGTCGAAGGCTTTTTCTGCATTTATTAATATGATCATATGATTCTTACTTTTAATTTGTTTATGTGGTATGTCACATGAATCAATTTGTGTATGTTGAACAATCCCTGTGCCTCTGGGATGAAGTCCACTTGATTGTGGTGTATAATCTTTAAATATGTTTGCTTTTGTGTTCATGAGAGATATTGGTCTGTAGTTTTCCTTTTTTGTGTTATTGTCAGAGCTATGTTGATCAAGAAGGGAAGTTTTCAGTAATGAGACACCCAGTTTAAAGAATGCACAATGGGCTAATGAGAATGAAATGGCAGGCACCAACTTTAATGAGGGGAGTACACTTCTGCTGCTCTTCTTCTTCTGCTCTCATTCTGCTCCCCAGGGGACTGCATGGCTCCACACATATCTGAGTACAATAGTGGCATTCAGCTCACATGTATGATACAATAAGATGAATTATGTTTACACAGTTTTGGCACAGGTGTCCTACTACACTGATGTAACATTCTAAATCCGGGGTCCTATTCCTAGCCACATGCCTGGTTCACAGCCAGACCTGAAAACCCGCCAGGCCTGGGATCCACAGTTATCTTTACCAGGTTTTAGTATCATGGTAATATTGGCATCATAAAATGAGTTGGGAAGTATTTCCCCCTCTTTGATTTTTTGGAAGACTTTGAGGAGAATAGGTATTACATCTTCTTTGAATATTTGGTAAAATTCACTGGTGAAGCCATCTGGCCCTGGAGTCTTACTTTGTGGTGGGTTTTTGATGATTGTTTCAATTTCCATACTGCTGGTAGGTCTATTTAGATTTTCCAATTATTCTTGATTCAGTCTAGGAAGGTTGTATTTTTCTAAGTAATGGTCCATTTCTTCTAGGTTATTCAATTTGATGTGATATACTTTTTCATAGTATTCTTGCATGATGCGCTGTATTTCTGCAGTGTCTGTTGTAATTTCCCCTCTTTCATCCCTGATTTTGTTTATTTGTGTCCTTTTTCTTTTTTCTTTAGTGATTCTAGCCAGGGGTTTGTCAATTTTATTAACTTTCTCAAAGAACCAGCCCTTTGTTGCATTTATTTATTCTATTGATTTTTTGTTTGTTTTCAATTTCATATATTTCTGCTCTAATTTTGATTTTTTTCCTTCTGTTGAATTTAGGCTTCATTTGTTCTTCGTTTCTAGTTTTTTAAGATGAAATGTCAGGTTTTTATCTGGGCTCATTGTTGTTGTTGTTGATGTTGTTATTTTGAGATAGTCCTGTAATGATATGAACTTTCCTCTTATGACCACTTTTGCAATGTCCCAAAAGTTTTGATATGTTGAACTATCATTATTATTATTATTATTATTATTATTATTATTTGGTTTGGCTTTGTGGATTTTCCCTCTGGTCCTTTTTGTTTTATGTTACATACTTGAGTTCTGAAATTTGCTGTATGGTTACCATTATTAATATGTAGAGTATAGTTACATATATATAGTAGTCCATATTCTTCTGTTTGTGCCTTATCTCCATTCCCCTTTGCACATTTGGTTCTTTGAATCCTCTCCTTTTCTGTCATTATTATCTCAATTTGTCCTTATGTAGCTGAACACTCATTACTATCTTACAATAACAAATTTCTCCTTATTATTTAAGTTTATATTGCTCTGTTCTTAATAAGGGTTTCACTCTTCTGCTTCTATCTGCCTGCTAGTCACCTTACTCCTAATTATGTATTTTTTGTCATCTTATTTTAGGTGAGCTGACCCTTTTCAGGATACTGTAATTCAGGCCTCACGGTGGAGAATTACCTCATTTTTTGTTAGTTTGGAAAGGTTTTTATTTCTCCTTCATATCTAAAGGAGAGCTTAGCTGAATACATTATCTTAAGCTGGTAGTTCCCTTTACTTAATACTTTGAATATTTGATTTCACTTCTTTCTGGCTCATAATGTTTGTGCTGAGAAGTCCAATAATAGTCTAATGGGTTTTCCTGTATAGGTTACTGTCTTCTTTTCCCTGGCTGCCCTGAGAATTCTTTCTTTGTCATTGTTTTCTGATAATTTTAATATATGTGCCTTAAAGAAGGCCTTTGTGGGTTGAGATAATTGGGTGTTATGTTGACTTCTTGAATTCCAAGCTCCAGCTCATTCCTTAAATTTGGGAAATTTTAGTCTACTGAAAATGCAGATCCCTCAGACATACATGTGTACAGGTTAGGTGTTTTTTGTTGAGTATTAGGCATTCAACTTATTGTTTCAAGGGGAGAGATCTGGGGACATCTCTCACTTCACCATGTTTCTGATGTCACTTGGCTTTGTGTTTTAAAGGATCATTTATACCCATTGATTGCTTGGCTCTGGTGGTCAGGAGGCCTTATGATTGTGGATTCAATAGGACTCACACACCCTAATTTAAACACAAACCCTGACATCAGAGCTACTCTTATCCTGTTTTTAACCCAATACAGAATTGTAAATGCTAACCTCAGCCTAAACCAAACCTTAATGTTAACTTCAACCAGGTCTTCATCCTAGCCATAAACCTAATCTTAACCCTAATTTTAATTAAAGCCTAAGTTCAAAGCTAACTCTAACCATAACCTAAACTACCTGAACTCAAATGTTAACCATAAACCTAACAATTGTCTAAACCCTAACACTAACCCAGCCCTTATCCTAATCCTCACCCTAAAAGAAAAGTTAACCCTAATTTAAACCCAAGCCCTAACTTCAAAGCTAACTCTAATCAAAACCCTAACTCTAACCGTAATCAAAACCTCAACCATAATTCTAAACCAGCTCAAAAACTAACACTAACCATAACCATAACCATAAAAGTAATATGAAACTTAACCCTAAACTCAACTCTAATGCTAAACTGTTAAACTTTAACCCTAGCTCAAAGTTAAACCTCACCCTAACCCAGTCCTAATGAAAACCCATAACCTAACCTCAAATCCAATTATAACTATATCTTAACCGTAATTATATACTTAACCCTCAACATAATCATAACATAATCACAACCCTAACTCTAACACTCAATCTAAATCAAAACCTAAACTTAATCTTAGACCTCAACCAAACTCTAAGCTTAGTCCTTTTGTTAAAGTTAAACTTATACATAACCCATATTTATATTGAAAGCCTAACCTCAAAGATAACTCTAAGCCTTACCTTTATTTTAAACATAAACATAAACTCAATCTTAACAGGAGCTCTACCCCTAATTCTAACTCTTCTGCCCCAACTCTGATCCTAACTCAAAACTGAACCCTGATTCTAACCCTAAACCTACCCTAAAGGCAAGTCCTTATCATAATCTTAATTCTAATCCAAACCTTATGTCTAACACAAACCTTAATCTCAAAGCTTACTTTAACCCTAACTCTAATCAAAAACTAAACCCTAACCATAAACCAAACTATAACCATAGTGCTTACCCTAACTGCAAACCTAATCTAAAGTTAACTCAAAACTCAGAGCTAACCGTAAACCTAACCCAAACGCTAATCCAATCTCATTACCTAAACCTTATCTTAAACTAAACTGTAAACCTCAACATAAACATACCTCCTACCTTAACCCTGACTGTAATTCTATCCCAAATACTAAGGCAAACTAAAAACTTAAACTAAACTTAATCCTAATGCTAAACATCACTCTAAAGCTAGCCATTACTTTATTCTTATCCCTAAACCAAACCCTAATTTAAACCCAAATCATAAACTTAATGCTAATCATACACTAATACTATTTGAAACCTAATCATAAATCACCTCAAAACCTAACCCTTAACATAATCCTAACTCTATGCCAAAATCTAACATTAACCCTAACCCTAACCCCAATGCAGCCCTGGGCCCTTAACCCTAACCCTTAAAAAATCAATATTGAACCCAAAACCTAAAACTAACCACAAAACTGATCCTAACCTTATCCATAATCATAAAATCAACAAGAACACTGTAGCTAAAATTAAACATAACAATAGCCCTATCCTAACACTAATCCTAACTCCAAATCTAACCCTAACACTTACAGTAGATATAACCCTAATCCATGTCTTAACCACAGTGAATAATGCTGCAGAGCACGTATATCTTTATGGATAAATGTTTTCAAATTTTCTGGGTAGACACCCAGAAGAGTGATTTCTGGTCATATAGTAATTCTATTTTTAATTTTATTACTTATCTTGATGATAGTCATTCTAACAGATGTGAGGTGATATCTCTTTGTGGTTTTGATTTGCATCTCCCTAACAGCTAGTGAAGTTGAACATCTTTTCATGCTTGCATACAGAATGAGGATAACTTACATTGACTGATAAAACACTGGTCTCAGTGTAGTTTGCAATTAGCATTTTCTATAAACATCTTTATTACTAGTGTTCATGAAGCACTTCAGTACACATATTAGAGTATGGGGATTTTTTTTTACCGATAAAGCATGAGAATAGAAGAGCTTATAAGTTGTGCTTGTAGAAATATCTTTATTACAAGTGTTCTTAAACACTACCCTACATACAGTACATGGATATTGCTTATATTCACTGATGTAACACCAGTCTGAACGAATCATGCAAGTAACAAAATTAGAATATCTTTATTACAAGTGTTCTTAAACAAGTCACTACATGCATTACAGAATGAAGATCAACTGATTATATTATTGATATAACCCTGGTATAAATGCATATGCAAGTAGCATTTTTAGAAACATCTTTATTACAAATGAGAATAAGATTACTTCTATTTACTTATATAATACTTTCCTGAAATCAACTTCCAAATAACATTCTTTAAAAACATCTTTATGAAATGTGAACTGAAATATATCACTACACTTATTTCAGAATTGGTGTCATTTCAGTCACATAGTTCTCAATGTAGCTTGCAAGAAACATTCTCAGAAACATCATTACTACAAATATTCTTAATTAATTCACTTCATACATTACACAATATGGCCCATTTCCGTATACTGATTTAAAACTATTCTAAATGTAGTTTTCATGAAAGTTGTTAGAAACAGCTTTATTACAAACATCTGTAAACTACATTCATTACAAAATAGAAATTACTTTTTTTCACTAATACAACACTGGCATGAACACAGTTTGCAAGCAGCACTTATAGAAATATCTTTATTATAAACATTCTTAAACACTTTAGCACATGCAGTGCTATAACAATTGACTGAAATCAGATTACAAGTTTGTTCCTAGAAATGACTTTATCACAATGTTTCTTAAGCACTTCACGACATTTGTTACCTATTGGGTATCACTTCCTATCAGTGACATTAACACTGGTCTGAATGCAGGTTGCAAGTGGTGTTCTTAGAAACATTTTCTTATAATTGTTCATAAACAATTCACTATATGCCATATGAAATAGTGATCATTTCCATACACTGATATAACACTGTTCTGAATGCAGCTTGCAATTAATGTTTCTATAAACATTCTTAAAATCATCTTAATCACATGTTCTTAAAGACTTCATACAATGTATTACAGAATGGTATGACATCCATTCATCAGAATAACACTCATCTGAATGCATTTGGTTTGTATTTGGTTTTAAAATATCTTTAGAGTGTTCTTAAACAGTTCACAACATGCATAAAAGAACAGATATTTCTTTAAGTTACTGAAATACATGGTGCTCATTGCAACTTGCAAGTACTTTCTCCATTACAAGTGTTGTTAAACACTTCACTACATGTATTACAGAAAAATTATGATTAAATTCCCTGAAATATCACTTTTCTGAACAGTTTTCAAGTATGTTCTTAGAAACATTTATTACAACTGTTCTTACACACTTTACTCTGTCAAAAAAATGGGTATCACTTCCACTTTCTCAAATAACGTTGTACAATGCAGCTTCCAAAAAAAGTTCCTAGAAACACCTAGATTACTTTTGTCCTAAAGACTTCACTACATGAACTACCAAATGGGTATAACTCCACTGACTGAAATAAAGCTGTTTTAAAGGCAAATTTCAAGTAGACTTGTTAGAAAATTCTATATTAGCAGTGTTATTAAATACTTCGCTAAATGTATTACAAAATGAGTATACCTTGATTCCCTGAAAAAACATATGCTAAGTACAGCTTGCAAGTAGCTTTGTTTGAAACATGCTTGCTTCAAATGTTCTGAAACCCTACACAACATGTATTACAGATGTCGCTTCCAATTACTGAAATACACTGTACGCAACACAGCTTGCAAGTACTTTCTAAGAAAAATCTAACTGCATGTATTCTTAAACACATTAATACATGTATTAAAGAATGCTGCTCTATAGGATCAATCCCTGCACAACAGGTCCTCCACTATAATTAGAGCCATTCTTCAAAATCAATCAGCCTGATGGTCAATCCCTCCTACTGATGTGCAAACAGCAACCAAAGTTCAACTATAACAAGAGAGTAAACAACTCCCATAAGGGACACATCCAGAGCACCTGACTTGGGTGACCAGGAAGACTTTATCACTGGGCTCCACAGGATACTTAATACATAAGGCCACTCTACTAAAATAAGGAGACATAGCAGCTCTACCTAATACATAGAAACAAACACTGGGAGGCAGCCAAAATTGGGGAGACAAAGAAATGTCTAAAATAAAAGAACAAAACAAAGCTTCAGAAAAAGAAATAAACAAAATGGAGATAAGCAATTTCCAGATGCAGAGTTCAAAAAACCAGTTATAAGGACACTCAATGATCTCAGTAAGAACTTCAACAAAGACATAGGAAACATAAAAATGAGGATAGAAAATATAAAAAAAGAACCAATCATAAAAGAAGAATACAATAATTGAAATAAAGAATATATTACAGAAAATCAACAGATTACATAAAGCAGAGGCAATTTAGAAAATAAGGTAGCAGAAAACACTCGATTGAAACAGAAAAATGGAAGAAAAAATGATAGTTTAAGGGGCCTCTGTGACAACATCAAGCATACAACATTTGCATCATTGGTCTAAAAGAAGGAGAAGAGAGAGAGCAAGAAAATGAAAACCTATTTGAAGAAATAATGATGGAAAACTTTCCTAACCCATCAAAGGAAATAGATATACAAGCCCAGGAAGCTCAGATTGCCAAACAAGATGAACCCAAAGAGATTCACACTGAGTCACATCATAATTAAAATGCCAAAATTAAAGACAAAGAGAGAATCTTAAAAGCAGCAAGACAAAAGAAGTTCATTACCTACAATGGAGCCCCCATAAGACTGTCAGCTGATTTCTCAACAGAAACTTTGCAGGCCAGAAGGGAATGGCACAAAATATTCAAAGTGATAAAGAGCAAGGACCCAACTGAAGTAAACTTAACTTCGGGTGGTGAACACACAATGAAATATACATATAACATATTATTGAACTGTATACTTGAAACCTATATAATTTTATTAACCAATGTCACTCCAATAAATTTTTTAAAAAGCTAAAGGAGTCTATCATCACCAAAACAGTCTTACAGGAAATGTTAAATAGACTTTTTAAAGAAGAGGAAGGAGGAGCGGGAGGAAGAGAGAAAAAAAATGAATAATAAAATTGCAATAACTACATGTCTATCGACAATTACTTTAAATGTAAATGGAGTAGGTGCTCCAATCAAAAGAAATAAGGTGGCTGAATAGATAGGAAAACAAGACCTATACATATGCTGCCTACAAAAGACTCACTTCAGATCAAAAGACACACACAGGTTCAAAGGAAAGGGATGAGAAGAGTTAGTTCATCAAAATAAAAATGTAAAAAAACAAAAACCAAAAAAAAAACAAAAATAGCTAGGGTGGCAATAGATACACAAGACAAAATAGACTTTGAAAAAAAGGCCATAACAAGAGACAAAGAAAAACCCAGTAATTAGTAAACTAATCCTGGATAGTTATCTGAAGAAACTCCCAACTCTACTTTGAAGGGACATGTGCATTCATATATTATTGCAGTTTTATTTTAAAAAGCCAAGATATGAAGGCAACCTGGGCATCCATTAATGGATAAATGGAAGAAGTGGTACACATATACAATATTACCCATCCATAAAAAAAGAATAAAATCCTGCCATCTGCAACAATATGGATGAACCTAGAGGGCACTGTGATAAGTGGAATAAGTTAGACAGCAAATGTCATACGATTTTACTTATATGTGGAAATAGAGAACAGAGTAAATGAACAAACAAGACAGAAACTAGACTATAGATAAAGGGAGCATTTTGATTGTTGCTGGGATGGGGGGTGGAAAATGACTGAAGGGGGAGGGGATTAAAACGTACAAATTTGTAGTTACAAAATATCATGGGAGATGCAGAGTATAGCTTGGAGAATATTGTCAGTAGTATTATAACTATGTACCGTGTCACAAGGATGCTGAGTTTATTGGGGTGATCACTTAGTAAGTTACATAAATATCTAATCACTATGTTGTTTGTATACATGAAACTAATTTAATAGTGTATGTCAACTGTAAATGAAAAATAAAAAATATTTTTAAAAAAGAATATGTATCACTTCCACTCACTGAAATATCATTGTGCTCAATGCAGCTTGCAAGTATATGTTTAAAAACATGTTATCTATAAGTGTTCATTACACTATACAATGTGCATTATAGAATTGGTATGACTTTCATCTTGGAAGGAAAATTTTGATATTAGGAAAAAATTATCTTATTTTCTAAACTTTTGGTAACTTTTTAGCTTTAACACATACCCCAAATCTGTAAGGCATAATATTATCACCAAAATGTAACACATGGTATCCCATTGTTCTCTAGCTCTCTCTAACTTCTAAATATTAGTTTTACAGACTAACATCACAGTATAGAAGTTCTAACTAAAAACTCAATTTTTATTATAATAAAAACTATCCAAAAATTATTATCAGTAGATTTTGATAAGAAAAATTATCCCAAAAAAGATAGTTTGTGACTCTCCAATAAATCTACTTCTACTTAGATTTTTTAAATAGCAGCCATATTTATATACTGGAGCCACAGGCAGTGCTATGGTAAAGGAATTTCTACAGATAATCAACACTTTTACATTGGGTCATGTAATTCTTTGATTTTATTTTCATTTTAGCAAATACTTTGTGCTAAAGTATTTGGGTCAACTTTGTGCTAGTCTTTGTTCTAAATGCTGAGGATACAGCAGCTAACAAGATGGTTAAGGTACCTGCTCTTAAGAAGCTTACATTCTAGTTGAGGAAAATATACAATAAGCAGAAAATTTTTTAAGTAATATAATTTTAATAAGAATAAAATGTTATGAAAAAAGTTCACAGAAAGATAGGATCAAGAGAGATAGGGCTCAATAACATAGAGAATGATAAGAATGGACTATTTCTTACGATCTTTGTCCTTTTTTATGTTGGTGCTACCCTGAGTCTGCAATGTTTCAGAGCCAGCTTTCATTTTATAAAAATTTATTATTTCTTCTTCCAATTGTCTTTTTTCCTCTTCAACCTTTATTCTCTCCTCTTGTTGGACTCTTTTAAGATGCTCGAACTTGTCCTGTAGCTGTGAAACAAATATGCAATTGTGACTCAAAGCATACTATGGTGGCACATTCCCAGCAATATGTTTTTCTTTTATCTGGTTATTAAACATATATTAATCATCAGGGTAAAGCTTGATATTAATAATGACTTCAAAATTTTATATTTAAAGTAAAAATTGAGATATAAAAATGTTTTATCAATTAAATTTTAAAAATGTTTCAATTGAACCAAATGTAATAAAAACCCACAGGTATAAAGAGCATTCAATTTTTTAAATATTTTGTTTTTTCTAATGAGGAATATATTCTCACTCACTTTCCCACAAATCTCTTCAACTGAAATTTGATAAATTCATGCTCACTTAAAATATATACTTTAAAATATAGCATGGATTGTGAAACGTTTGTTGAGTAATTGTTAAAGACCTTCTGAAAGAAAGTCATAATTTTCTAGTTAAGTAAAATTAGCATAATTATAGAAACAAACAAAAATCTTCAAGTACCTCATTTAGTTATTTTTTATTTATTTGTGAGGTCTTATTTAATCTGTGGGATTTAAAATAAGTCAAATTAACCATATAAAAGAGATGCTATCACTATGGAGATGCTATCACTATGGATTCCATTAGAGATGGGCCTGGGTCTTTAACATGACTTTACTGAAGGGCATAAGGCTGCTTGTATGCATCGGAGGAGGTATGTGTTAATAGTCATTGTTTTTTTTTATTCTAGATCTCCCTTAGAATTATTTAGTAAGCTTGCAACTCTCCCAGTATTCAAGCTTTGCAGAAATCAATTATATCAGACTATCTGGAGCTGAAACCCACACATCGATGCTTTAAAAAAAATTGCACGTGATATGAGTGCACAGCAAAGGTTGAGTTTCATGGTTCTAAATAAAGATTTTTTTTCCTTTCCTGGAATCATGTGTCTCTTGGAATTACATCTTCAGCCTGGAGAAACAAATGAGCATCTAAAAATAATGGCAAGAAATTAGTACAGCCACTATGGAAAACAGTATGGAGCTTCCTCTAAAACTAAGAATTAAATTACCATATGATCCAGCAATCCCTCTACTGGGTATTTACCCCAAAGACTTCAAAACCTATATCCAAAAAGATATTTGCACACTGGTGTTCATAGCAGCATTATTCACGGTGGCCAGGACATGGAAGCAACCAAAGTGTCCTACAACAGATGATTGGCTAAAGAAGGTGTGGTACATATATACAATGGAATGTTACTCAGCCATTAAAAGAGATGAAGTACTGCCATTTGCGACATGAATGGGCCTCGAAATAATCATACTAAGCAATATAAGCCAGAGAGAAAAAGTTGAAAATCACATGATATCACTTATATGTGGGATATAAACCTAAAAGAAACAGATGAACAGGATAAGCAAACAGAGACTCAGGGACATAAACAGTGGACTCGTGGTTACCAGAGAACAGGGGGTGGAGGGGGATGAGAGAAATAGAGGGAGTAGAGGGGGTCAGTATAAGGTGATTGGAGGAAGGTGAAGTGGGTAAAGGGGATCAAATATATGGTAGCTGACGGAAACTGGATTTTGGGTGGTAATCATACAATAGAATATATGGATGTCAAATTTTAACATACACTTGAAATTTTTATAATTGTATTAACTAATGCTACCCCAATAAACTTAAAAATAATAAAAAAAGAAAAAAGAAAATAAAGGATGTTAAGTAATAAATAAATAAATAAATAAATAAATAAGAACAATGGCAAGGAGAACGATGGAAAAGGCTGGGGATATGAGAGTTTTCTATCTGTAAGTGATGGCAAAATTAACTGAGAAAATGTTTTACTTAAAGATGGAAGGGTGAGAGTAGAAATCAGACAAACCTAAACTTCACCTTAATATATAAATATTTCAAATATTAACCACTCTGGTGAAAATCAAGGATGTTCCCTCTTACCACACCTTTTCAACATTGTATTGGAAGTCCTTGGTAATGCAATAAAGCAATAGAAGGAAATAGAATGTATACAAATTGGAAAGGAGAAAATAAGATCATCTTTTTCATGGGTAACATGCTCATCAATGTAGGAAACTCCAAAAAATTGACAAAAAAACTCTCCCATAACTAATAAGAAATCTAATAAAACATATTTAGCAAATAAAGATAGTCTCTTTAACAAATGACACTGGAACAACTGAACATCCACATGCAAACATATGAATCTAGACACAGATTGTTTTCATAAAAATTAGCTAAAGTCAATCATAGGCCTAAATTTAAAATGGAAAACTATTAAACTCCTAGAAAATAACATAGAAGAAAACAAATGACTTTGAGAAAGGTATTGTCTTTTTTCATGGTGATGGTTTTAGATATAACCAAAGACGCAATCTATGAAAGAAATGATATGCAGGGCTTTGTTAAAATTAAAACATTTCCTGTAAAAGAAAGTGTCGATATAATTAAAAGAAAAGTCATAGACTGGTAGGAAATATTTGCAAAAGACAGGTCTGACATAGGAATCTAAGTTATCTAAGTTATCTAAGATATATAAAGAATGCTTAAAATTCAGCAGTAAGAAAACAAAAACCTGATTAAAAATGGACCAAATACCTTAGCCGACACCTCCCCAAAGAAGATATACAAATGGCAAATAAGCACACAGAAATCTCCATCATATATATTCAGAAAAATGTTCAAACAATGAGATATCACCACACACTTATTAAAATGGCTAAAATCCAGAACACTAATATCTAATGTTGGTGACGATGTGGAGCAATAAGAACTCTTCATACGGTGCTGGTGGGAATGTAATATAGTTTAGCCACTTTGAAAGAGAGTTCTTTTTCTTACAAAATTAAACATGCCTTTATCATATGATTTAGCAATTGTGTTCCTTAGTATATTTACCCAAAGGAGTTGAAGCTTATGTCTAAACAAAAACTTACACATGGGTATTTATGACTGATTTACTCATTATTGCCAAAACATGGAAGCAACAAAGATGTCCTTCAGTAAGTGAATGGATAAACTGTGGTACATTAGAGAATGGATATTGTTCAGTACTAAAAATAAATGAGCTAACAAGGCATGAAAATATATAAAGAAATTGTACATATTACTAAGTGAATGAAGTCAATCTAAAAAGGCTACATGCTATATGATTTCAATTATATTACATTTTGCAAAACTTTAGGGATAATAAATATGTCAGTGTTTGCCAGAGATTGAGGAGGACAGATAAATAAGCAGAGCACAGAGGATTTTTAAGGCAGTGAAATGCTCTATATGATATTAATGGATATATATTATACATTTGTTCAATCCCATGGAATGTATGACACCAAGAGTAAACCCAAAAGTGGACTTTGAGTGATTATAATTTGTCAATGTAGGTTTATTCCTGGTAAAGAAAACTGCACCATTCTAATGAGTAATGTGGATAATGGAATAGGCTGTGCATGTACAGGTATAGGAGGTATATGGAAAATCTCTCTATATTCCTTTCAATTTTCTTAGAAACTTAAAACTGCTCTCAAAATATAAATTATTTTTTAAAGTTTATCAAACCATATGTTTTAAATATGTGCAGTTATATCAGTTAGCCCTCAATAATGTTTTTAAGATTAAATGGACATCATCTCATATGTAGAGGATCCAGCAACATGTTATTAATGTGATGTATGATATTTACAGATTTAAAGTGAAAATTATATTATCTCAGTGCATACCAAAATATCAGTTTATATTAGGAACATAATTTTAAAATGTCTTAATTTGGAGGGGTCTGGGAAAGAAGGCAGAATTGCGAAATGTGCTTGCCTCCTCTCATGAACATATTAAAATTACAACTAAATTAGGATTAACCTGGAGAACTATCTGAAGACTAGCTGAACGGAAGTCCTGTAATGAAAGATGTAAGGAATGTCAAGACTGGTAGGAGGTACAGAGATGAGAAATGGGTTGGCCCTACATCTATGTGTGGTGGTTGAGAATTAGAAGGAATATCTTGGCTGCACAATTCTCCCCTAAAGAGAGAAGGGCCCCAGTCTCACAATGGGCTCCTCAAACTGCAGCACCAGTGCCAGGAAGAAGAACCCCCATATCTGACTGAGAATAACAGTGGGAATTCTGTCCACCCAGGTGAGATGGAAGGCTGCTGGAAACCGTGGTACCCTCTTAAAGAGCCTATGCACAGAGTTGCTCACAGGTACACTGGGCTCCAGGGGAGGGATGGAGACTTGGGAGGTACCAGAGACATACAGGGAGAGACTTAGTTGTGTGGCTTAAGAGCGAGGGGTGGGGAGACAGCTGCCATTGTCCTTGTGTTGAGCCCTTCTCCCATGCAGCCTATGGGCAGGCACCATCTTTCCTGTGTTGAGCCCTCCCCAAACAGGGCCAAATCTGAATCTACATTGACCTGATGAAATCACTCACTCCACACTTGTGACTATCTGGGAACCCAAGCCATCCAACTCATGCACCACTGAAAACACTTTGAGCATACCCCAGGAGGCATTTTCAGTGATATGCAGCCATCCCAGACCCATGTTATATTATTTTTTGGACACATGGCAGGATGTGCAGGCCTAAGGTGGCTGGCAGCTGGCTGTGGTGTGCTCTGATCTTTTAGCTAAGCGGCCTCAGGCTGAGCCCTGGCACCAATCCTGAATCTGCATTAACCTGATGAACACCACTCTCCCCATCCTGTTGTCTCTAAGAGATCCCGCCTCACCTTACTCATGTACTGTTGGAGATTTTTCAGTGGCTGAGCCTTACAAGCAGCCAGCAGGTGACGGCAGGACTTAGAGTGCCTTGGGGCTTTTTCTGAGCTACCCAAAACCTATAATGGTGGCAGCCAGCCTCAGTTCACAGCATGATCTCTCTCACATGACCACAGTTAGCAACCAACTGCAGATCACTAATAGTTCCTACCAGGTAGCTTCAGGCTGGTCATAGGCAATGGCTGACCTTGTCTTTCATGGGAGGCCCTCCCAAAAGGCCCCATAATTAATATACCAAGAGGCTGGATTCAGACCATAAAAAAGTATCACCCAATTAATGTCACAAGCAGTGTACATAAAGGGAGGTCCCAGCAGACACCAGAGCCCTTGGGCTTAATCCAGCTTTGTGGAGTCAGACCTCACACAGTAGATCATATGCCGTGAGCATGGCCCATAGTCAGAGCCAGTCAGCCTGAGGGTCAATGCCACCCACTGACATGGCAAAAGCAATTAAGGCTCACTACAACAGGTGAGCACATGCTACAAAATAGACACTCCTGGAGGACTCAGTGCAGGTGATCAGGGAAATTGCATCCCTGGGACTCGCAGAGCATCTACTATATAAGGCCACCAAACCAAGCGCGCGCGCACACACACACACACACACACACACACACACACAAAGAGGCAGCCAAAATAATGAGACAAACAAACAAAAAATCCTAAAGGAAAGAACAAGAGAAAACTCCAGAAAAAGAACTAAGTGAAATGAAGAGAAGCAACCCACCAGATACAGAGTTGAAAATACTGGTTATAAGGATGCTCAAAGAACTCAATGAGAACTTCAAAAAAGAAATAGTAAGCATAAAAGCAGATATAAAAAAAAACATAAAAAGAACCAGTTAGAAATAAAGAACACAATGACTGAAATAAAGAATACGTTAGAAGGCATTAACAGCAGATTACATGAAGCAGATGACTGAATCAGTGATTTGGAAGACAAGATAGGAGAAAACAATCGAAAAAGCAAAAAGAACAAAGAATCAAAAAAAATATTAGAATAGTTTAAGGACCTCTGGAACAACACAAGAGTAACAACATTTCATGTTAGAGGTACCAGGAGTTGAAGAGAGAGAACAAAATATTGCAAAGTTATGTGAAGAAATAATGAATGAAACCTTCTCTAACCTAGCAAAGGAAAAACACATACAAATCAAGGACATGCAGAGAGTTCCAAACAAGATGAATCTAAACAGGCCCACATCAAGATGCATTATAATTAAAATGGTAAAGTTTGATGAAAACATCAGAAGCATGGCAGCATAAGAGGTCGACTTGATCTCTTCCTTTGAAAATATAAGTTGAACAACAAAGGATTCCCTGAACAACATGACCACATATGAGAGATCTGTGCATTAAAACATCTGAAGGTGGGTGAATCAGAGTGAACAAGGGAGGGGAGAAGAGAGGAGAGCAGATATGGGTGCCAGCTTATTGCAGGTCTTAGGAAAGGAGAGCAATCAAGTTGCAGTGTGAACTGTCTATAGCCCCAAGCATTCCTGCTTGAGTGATCAACATATACTGTGACTGAATCCAGTGATAGGGCAGACATGAAATACAGAGGTGTGACACCTGTGGTCTAGCAGCCACCATTATCAGGCAGAAGACAAAACCATGGAGCTTGGCTGCTTACTCCCACCCTCCCAGAGTTCACCTTTCATCACATTGCTAGAGCTAGTAGTAGACTCCAGAAGAAGCTGTAGCGGTGAGTGTCAGTTACAGAGCAGAATATCTATCTACAGCACTGAGAATTGAAGAGACAGTTCCTAACAGCAAATGCATGCCACAATTAATCTCAGTGACGGTGTAAAGATGCAGAAACAAGGCAGATGTGGTCTAGTAGTTGCCATTGCTGGGAGGAGAACAAAGCCACAAATCTACAAGCATCCTCTCCCGGTAAAAAGGCATAATGTAACATTCAGAACTTAGATATATAAAATAAAAAAGAAAGAAGCAGAGGAATAAGTCAACCGAAATAATAGAAAAAAAAAACAAGAGCAAAGAAACATTAGAGACACCAAGCTACCAGCAAAACAAAAGATAAAATGGCTACAGAAAAACTTCTTTTATCAATAACCACCCTAAATGTAAATGGACTGAACTGACCAATAAAAAAGCACAAAGTAAAGGATCAAAAAACTTTCAACCATATGCTGCCTTCAGGAAACAAATCTCAGCTGCAAGAACAAATATAGACTCAAAGTGAAAAGATGGAAAATGATACTCCAAGCAGATGCCCATACTTATACCTGATAACTGGGTGTTCTGTTGACTTCTTGATTTCTTCCAAATGGGAGAAAGGATCAGTGATATCAAAGACAGAAATCTAGAAATAAATCAGAAGGAAGAAGAGAGAAACCTAAGAATGAAAAATAATAAAAGAGAAATACAAGAATTAGCTGATACCATCAGGAGAGGAAACATAAGAATAATGGGCATTATCAAAGGTGAAAAAAAAAGATCAGGAAAGAGAAAGCATTTTCAGACAAATAGTGGACGAGAATTTTCCAAATCCAAGGAATTAACTGGAGCTTGGAAATCAAGAAGTCAACAGAACACCCAATTATCTCGACCCAAAAAGTCCTTCACCAAGACACATTGTACTAAAGTTATCAAAAATCAATAACAAAGAGAGAATTCTCAGGGCAGCCAGGGAGAAGAAAATGGTAATTTATGAAGGAAAACCCATTAGATTGTGGTAAGACTTCTTAGTACAGACCTTACAAGCCAGAAAAGAATAGAACCAAATATTTAAACTATTAAGTGAAAGGAACTACCAGCCTAGTAATGTATCCAGCTAAGCTCTCCCTTAGATATGAAGGAGAAATCAAGACCTTTCCAGACATACAAAAATTGAGGGAATTCTCCAATATGAGACCACACTATAAGAAATACTGAAAGGGGTCAGCTCATCTAAACAAAATACAAAAAAAAAAATACATAATTAAGAATAAGGTCACTATCAGGCAAATAGAAGTGGGAGAGTGCAACCCTTACTAAGAACAGGGCATTATAGCTTAAATAATAAGAAAAGAAATGTTATAGCAAGATAGTAATGAACATTCAGCATACATAGGAAAAAACTGAAATAACAATCACTGAAAGCGGAGGACTCAAAGATCCAAATTTGCAAAAAAGAATGGAGATAAGGATTGTGCAGAAGAAGATGGACAACTGTATGTATATATAACTATTTTTTTCATATTTGTAATGGTAACCACACACTGAAGATTCAGAACTGAAGCATATAATATAAAAGAAAAAGAACCAGAGGGAAAACCCACAAAAGCCAACCAAAATAAAGAAAACAGATACACATGGACAAGGAAGCAATGGAAACACCAAGCTGCCAGAAAGCAAAAGATAAAATGGCTTTAAGAAGACCTCATATTTCAATAATCACCCTAAATGTAAATGGACTGAACTTACCAACAAAAAGATTTGCACATTCAATCAAAAAACAAAACTCAGCCATATGCTGCCTCCAGGACACACATCTCAGCTCCAAAGACAAATATAGACTCAAAGTGAAAGGGTGGAAAATGAGATTTCAAGGAAATGGCTTCAGTGAAAAGCAGGAGTAGTGATACTAATATCAGATGAAATAGACTTCAAAATAAAAAGTGTAAAGAAAGATACTGAGGGACACTTCATAATGATAAAGGGAATCATGCACCAAGAAGACATAACACTTTTTAACTATGCTCCCCAATCAAGGAGCCCGAAATATATAAAGCAATTACTAACAGAACTGAAGAGAGAAACAGACCAAAACATCATTGTAGTAGGAAACCTAAATACCTCATTGTCAGATATGAACAGATCATCCAAACAGAAAATCAATAAGGAAATAAGGTCCTTAAATGACACATTAGACCAACTGGACATAATTGACATTTACAGAGCCTTTCATCCCAAAACAGCTGCTTATACATTCTTCTCTTGTGCACATGGAACATTCTCAAGAATCGACCACATATGAGGACACAGAAATAGCCTCAACAAATATAAGAGGGTTGAAATCATACAAACTATATTCTCTGATCATAATGCCTTGAAAGTAGAGATCAACTGCAAAAAGAAAGCAGAAAGAACCACAAATACATGAAGATTAAAAAACATGCTACTGAAGAACAACTAAGAGAAGAAATAAAAACAGAGATCAAGAGATACATTGAAATAAGTGATAATGATAGTACAACATATCAAAGCTTTTGGGACATGGCAAAAGCAGTCATAAGAGGAAAGTTCATATCATTAAATGCCTACCTCCAAAAACAAGAATGAGCCCAAATGAATGACTAATGTTTCATCTTAAAAAAAAAAAAAAACTAGAAAGGGAAGAACAAATGAAGCTTAAAGTCACCAGAAGGAAAATCCTCAAAATTAGAGCAGATATAAATGAAATTGAAAACAAAAAAGCAATAGAAAAAATAAACACAACAAAGAGCTAGTTCTTTGAGAAAGTTAATAAAACTGACAAACCCCTGGCTGTAATCACTTAAGAAAAAAGAGAGAGGATACAAATAAACAAAATCAGGGATGAAAGAGGAGAAATTATGACTGATATCATAGAAATATAAAGGATCATACAAGAATGCTATGGAAAATATATAACATCAAATTTAATAACCTAGAAGATATGGATTGGTACTTAGAAAAATATAATCTTCCTAGACTAAATCAAGAAGATCTGGAAAATCAAAATAGACTGACCATCAGTATGAAAATTAAAACAATCATCAAAAACCTACCAAAAAGTAAAAGTCCAAGACCAGATGGCTTCACTAGTGAATTCTACCTAACATTCAAAGAAGATTTAACACCTATTCTCCTCAAACTGCTCCAAAAAATTGAAGAGAAGGCAATACTTCCCAACTCATTTTATGAAGCCATTATTACTCTGATATCAAAACCTGGTAAGGATAACACACAAAAAAGAAAACTACAGATCAATATCTCTCATGAACACAGATGCAAAAATCCTAAGATACTAGCGAACTGAATACAGCAACATATTAAAAATATTAAACACCATGACCAAGTGGACTTCATCCCAGGGGCACAAGATGGTTCAACATACACAAATTGATGAATGTTACACACCTCGTAAACAAATTAAAAAATAAGAATCATACGATCATATCAATTGATGCAGAAAAGCCTTCAACAAGATACAGTATACATTTTTGATCAAGACACTTAACAAAATTGGTATAGAAGAAAAGTACCTTAACATAATAAAGTTCACATATGACAAACCCTCAAACAACATTATACTTAATGGTAAAAGACTAAAAACCTTCCCTCCAACATAAGGAATAAGGCAAGGCTGTCCACTATCACCACTGTATTCAATATAATATTGAATACAATTCAATTGCAATTAGATGAGACAGATATAAAAAGGCATCCAAATAGGAGACGAAGAAGTCTAACTGTCACTATTTGAGGATGACATGATTCTCTATATAGAAAACCCTAAAGACTCCACAAGAACACTTCTAGAAACAATAAGCAAATATAATAAACTTTCTGGATACAAAATCAATGTTCAAAAAGCCATAGCATTTCTATACTCTAATAATGAAGTGTCAGAAAAAGAAGTGGAAAAATAATTCCTTCTGCAATTGCAACAGAAGAATAAAATACCTAGGAATAAATCTAAAAAAAACATTTGAAACATCTATATAATGAAAACTCTAAGACTCTATTAAAAGAAATCAAAGAAGATACAAAGAAATGGGAAGATATTTCATGTTCTTGGATTGGAAGAACCAACATAGTTAAAATGACCATATTACCTAAAGCATTATACAGATTTAATGCAATCCCCAACAAAATAGAACACAAAATCATCAGATTTGTATGGAAGCACAAAAGACCTCAAATTGCCAAAGCCATCCTGAGGAAAAAGAACGAGGCTGGAGGCATCACTCTGCCTGACTTCAAATTATACTACAAAGTGACAGTAATCTAAGCTGCATAGTATTGGCAGAAATACAGACACATGGACAAGTGGAACAGAATTGAGAGTCCAGAAGAAAATTATTTGTCCTATATTTATGGGCAAATAATTTTTGACAAAAAAGCCAAAAACATACAGTGGAGAAAGGAAAGCCTCTTCAATAAATGGTGCTGGGAAAACAGGAAAACCACCTGCAAAAGAATGAAACAAGACAGTTGTCTATCACCACACACCAAAATTAATTCAAAATAGATTATGGACTTGAATATAAGACCTGAAACAATAAAATGCATAGAAAAAAAATGAGCAACATAATTCAAAGACCTTGGACTGAAAGAAGATTTTATGAATTTGACCTCAAAAGCAAGGGAAGTAAAAGCTAAAATAAATGAATGGGCTTGCATCAAACTAAAAATGTTCTGCTCAGCAAAAGATATCATCAAGGTAAAGAGACAATCATCCAAATGGGAAAATATATTTACAAGCAATGCCTCGAACAGGGCCTAATATCAAAAATATACAAAGAACTCATACCACTCAATAACAACAACAGAAAAACAAATGACCCAATAAAAAAAAAATGGCCAGAGGACCTGAACAGACACTTCTCCCTAGAGGACATACAAATGACCAACAAATATTAAAAAAGTTGTTCAATATCACTAGCTATTAGGGAAATGCAAATCAAAACCACAATGAGATACAATCTCACACCTGTTAGAATAGCTATAATCAACAGGACACGTAATAACAAATATTGGAGAGGATACAGAGAAAAAGGAACCCTCATACAGTGCTGATGGGACTGAGAATTGGTACAACCACTATGGAAACAGTGTGGAGGTTCCTCAAAAAACTAAGAATTGATCAACCATATGATCCAGCAATCCCTCTACTGGGTATTTACCCCAAAGACTTGAAAACCCATATCCAAAAAGATATTTGTGCACTGATGTTCATAGCAGCATTATTCACAGTGTCCAGAACATGAAAGCAACAGAAGTGTCCTATGATAGATCATTGGCTAAAAAAGCTGTAGTACATATATACTATGGAATATTACTCAGCCATAAGAAGAGATGAAATACTGCCATTTGCAACATGGATGGACCTTGAGATAATCATGCTAAGTGAAATAAGCCAGACAGAAAAAGGTGAAAACGACATGATATCACTTATATGTGAGATATAAACCTAAAAGCAATAAAGAAACAGGGCAAACAAACAGAATTTCCTGGACATGGACTATAGACTAGTGGTTATCAGAGAGTAGTGCAGGAGGGTACGTAGACAGGGTGAAGGTGGTCAAATGTGTGGTGATGGAAAGAAGACTAACTATGGGAGGTGAACACACAGTGTAAATATGTGTGTGTGTGTGTGTGTGTGTGTGTGTGTGTATCTTAAAGTGTACAGCTGAAACATTGGATTCATTAACCAATATAGTCATAAAAAATAAAATAAATCAATTATTTTAATAAATAAATAAATAAATAGTGAAAGCCATGTTCTTCATATGCCTACTTTCTACTCTATAGAATCTGATGTTGAAGACAAAGTCGCTGACTGCCAGGCGCTTGCAATACAGTATTGGGAATGCACTTAAAACAATGATATTTAAAATTGTTGCATTTTGTAACAGCTAAATATACAAAGTAAATAGCAAACTATTTATAAATTAAACAGTAATGATATTTACATGACATATAATTTTCATTCTGCAATTGTACCACTACATGTAGAATCTCCTTACCCTTTAAAGCCATGCTTTCCCAGTAAATAGCTTTCCTTAGTAGCACGTTATTTCTTATCTACAGTTAAAACTACTAACTATAAAAAAATTATTTTTTAAATTAAAACTTTGACACTGAGAAGATAAATAAATAACTAAATAATAAAGAACGAAATAGTGTTTGGAAAACTGGAGAGCCAAATACAGAAGAATAAAACTAGACTGTTGTCTGTCACCATACACCAAAATTAACTCAAAATGAATCAAGACCTTAAACAATAAATTGCATGTAATAAAACATAGGTACTAAACTCATGAACTTTGGATTTAGAGAGGATTTTATAAATTTGACCTCAAAGTCAAGAGAAATAAAAGAAAAAAATAAATGAATGAGACTATATCAAACTAAAAAGCTTCTGCACAGAAACAGAAATTATCAACAAGGTAAAGAGACAACTATCCAAATGGGAAAATACATTTGCAAGCAACCCTTCAATAAGGGCTTAATATCCAAAATATACAAAGAACTCATACTACTCAATAACTACAAAAAAAAACACACAAATGATCCAATAAATAATGGGAAAAGAGGAGGAGTGACATCAGAAGCATGGCAGAGTGAGAGATATCTCCAGATCTCTCTCCTTGAAACAGCAATAAACTAAACATCTAATATTCAACAGTAACACCCCACCTGCACACAAGCATATCTGAGCATGAAATCTGCATATAAAAATCTACCACAGATCGAACCTCAGAAGTCGGGAGAAATAAAGAAGCTGCCTCTTGCAGCCAGAACTTCCTGCAAGAGGAGGGGGAGGGGAGAACGTCCACATGTTCCCTGAACAGTCATGCCTGAGAGAGCTGTGAGCTCCACACAGCAGCGGCATTGCCCAAGGATCAGGGAAGAAAGCAGAAAGTGGGGATAGCAGAAAAACAACAGGTGATTATTACTAGCCATGGTTGCAAAACATGAGGCTGAGTTCCAGCCCTCATCTCCCAACCCAGAGGTCCCCTCCCCCAGATCCTCCAAAACCAAACACTGCAGAACCCCAGGGAAATCTGAGCAAATGCTACCGAAACTGTCACTAACACTGACATGGACTGAGACTGAGGGTAGCGAGCATGACTGAATATTTGTAAGGAAAAAAAGGCATTATTAAGACTTTCTACAAAGCAGGAATCCAAGAGGCTTAGATGTCACCTACTGGAAACCAAAATAAAAATGTCTTCTTAGCAACAAGCTAAAGAGAGACATTTATATAATAAATCTTCTTTCTAGAAAAAAGCAGAATACACTTCCATTAATGCCCAAGAGGAAAAATAGTCCATTAAACATCATGAACAACCATGGTGGCAAGGCAGCTCAGAATGAAAGAGAAAAATCTCAAGAAAATAAGCTTACAGACATAGAAATATGTGACTTAAATAACAGAGAATTCATGATGGTGCTTCTGAAAAATCTCAATGAGATGAAAAAAAATTCATATTGACAATTTCAAGAGTGGGAAAAAAACTAGATCAGCAGAATGAGTTTTTAGCAAAGAGATTTAAACCATAAAAAAGAACCAAATAAAACTTCTGGAGATGAAGAACACACTAAAATAACAAGCTTGTGAAATAAATTGTCCAAATAGAGGAAAGGATTAGTGATATCGAAGACAGAAATCTAGAAATAAATCAGAAGGTAGAAGAAAGAAACTAAAGTATGAAAAATAATGACAGAGAAATACAAGAATTAGCTGATACCATCAGGAGAGAAAACATAAGAATAATGGGCATACTCAAAGGGGAGGAAAAGGAGCAGGGATTAGAAAGCATTTCAGACAAATAGTAGATGAGAATTTCACAAATCTAAGGAATGAACTGGAGCTTGGATCTCAAAAAGTCAACAGAACACTGAATTATCTCAACCCAAAAAGTACTTAAGACACATATATTAAAATTATCAAACACCAATAACAATGAAAGAATTCCCAGGGTAGAAGATGGTAACCTATACAGGAAAATCCATTAGATTATTGTTGGACTTCTCAGCACAAACTTTACAAGCCAGAAGGGAGTGGAATCAAATACTCAAAACTATTAAGTGAAAGGAAGTAGCAGCCAAAAAGAATGTATCCAGCAAAGTTATCCTTTAGATATCAAGGAGAAATAAAGACCTTTCCAGACATACAAATATTGAGGGAATTCTCCACTGTGAGGCCTGAATTACAAGAAATACTAAAAGGGGTCAGCTCACCTAAAACAAAACAATAAAAGAATACATAACTATGAGTAAAATGACCAGCAGGCAGTTAGAAGCAGGAGAGTACAACACTTAGTAAGAACAAGACGTTATAAACTTAAATAATAAGAAGAAATGTGTTATTGCAAGATAGTAATGAACATTCAGCATACATAGAGACAAATTGGGACAACAATGACAGAAAAGGGGTGGATTCAAAGATCCAAATTTGCAAAGGAGAATGGAGATAGAGCACAAACAGAAGAAAAGAGACTATTATGTATATTTTCTACATATTTCCATGCCAAAGATTCAGAACTGAAATAAATAACATAAAACAAGAAGGTTTAGACTGAAAATCCACAAAGCCCATCAAAAAATAATAAAATAAAATAAAAAACAGAAACATAAGGACAAAGAAACAATGAGAACATCAAGCTACCAGAAAGCAAAAGATAAAATCGCTATAGGAAAATCTCTTATTTCAATAATCACTCTAAATGTAAATAGACTGAGCTCACCAATAAAAAGGCACAGAGTTGCAGAATGGACCAAAAAAAAAAAAAAAAAAAAAAAAAAACTTAACCATATGCTGCCTCCAGGAGATATACCTCAGTTATAAATACAAATACAGACTCAAAGTGAAAGGGTGGAAAATGATATTTCAAGCAAATGAATCCAGAGAAAAGCAGGAGTAGTGGTACTAATATCAGAAAACAAAATAGAGTTCATAATAATAAAGGGAATCATACACCAAGAAAACATAACACTTATTAATATCCACGCTCTCAATCAGGGAACCCCAAAATATATAAGGCAATTACTATCAGAACTAAAGGGAGAAACAGATCAAAACACAGAAACAGATCAAAACAAACAGAAACTCATGGATATGGACAATAGACTACTGGTTACCAGCGAGTAAGAGGAGAAGGGAGTAAAAGTGGTCAAATATGTGGTGACAGAAAGATATCTAACTATGGGCAGTGAACACACAATGCAATATCTATATGCCTTACTGCTGAATTATACACCTGAAACTTACTGGATTTTGTTAACTAGTAATAATAAAAAAAATGAGTAGAGGTCCTTAAGAGACACTTCTCCCAAGAAGACACACAAATAACCAAAAAAATTAGGAAAAGATGCTCAACTTCTCTAGCTATTAGGGAAATGCAATTCAAAACTAAATTAGATACCATCTTACATCTGTTAGAATGGCTATCATCAACTGGACTAGTAATAACAAGTGTTGGAGAGGTTGTGCACAAAAAGGAACCCGCATACACTGCTATTGGAAATGCAAATTGGTGCAACCACTATGGAAAACAGTATGGAGTTTCCTCAAAAATTTTAAGAAGTGAATTACTATATGATCCAGCAATCCCTCTTCTGAGTATTTACCCAAAAAACCTGAAAACATTTATCTGCAAAGGTATATGCACTGTGATATTCATAGCTGCATTATTCACATTGACCAGCAACCAAAGTGTTCTATGATAGATTATTGGATAAAGAAGCTGTGGTACATATATAGGGTAGAATACTACTCAGCCATAAGCAGAGATGAAATATTACTATTTGCAACAACATGAATAGATCTTGAGATAATTATGCTAAGTGAGATAAATTAGATAGAAAAAGCTGAAAACCATATTATTTTACTCATATGAGGGATATAAAACAGAAAGCAACACATATGACAAAGAGACTCATGAACATGGACTGTGGATTAGTGGTTACCAGAGAGAAAGGGGTAGGGGCAAGATAGATAGGGGTAAATGGTGTCAAACATTTGGTGACAGAAGGAAATCTTACTTCTGAAGGTGAACACAATGCAATATATATATATATATGATAAACTTGAACTGTAGACTTGAAACTTATTGGATTTTATTAATCAATGTCACCCAATAATTTTTAATAAAAAATGACTTCATACATATGCTATCTAATAGAGAACCACTTTACATCATAAGACGCACACAGACTAAATAAAAAGGGATGAAAAAATATGTGAATGAAAATGAAAAAAGCTGGGATAGTAATACTTATCTCAGTCAAAATAAACTTTATTTTTTTATTTTATTGTATTTATTGGGATGACATTGGTTAATAAAATTATATAGGTTTAGAGTGTACAGTTCAGTAATATGTCATATGTATATTGCATTGTGTGTTCACCATCCAAAGTTAAATTTCCTTCTGTCACCACTGGGGGTAAAAACAAACTTTAAAATAAATACTATCATAACAAAAAAAGGACATTATAAAATGATAAAGGGGTCAATTCAACAAGAGAAGCAAACCTTTATTAGCATTTAGGCACCTAACATCAGAGCACCTAAACATATAAAGCAAATATTGACTGACATAAAGGGAGAGACTGATAGTGATATAATCATAGTAGGGGACTTTAACACCCCATTGACAAGAAGAGACATATCTTCTAGACAGAGAACCAATGAGGAAACAGTGGCTCTTAATGATACACTACAGCGGATGGATTTAATAATATTTTTAGAGTGTTTTACCCCAAATCAGTAGTACTTTTTTCTAAATGTACATGTAATATTTTCAAACATAAATCAGCATAAATCAGCAAAAATTAGGCAGCAAACAAGGCTTAGTTAATTTAAAATGGAAAAATATAATACAAGTTAAATAACATGCTATTAAATTATCAATTGGTTAACGTAAGATCAAGAAAGAAATTAAAAGATATCTAGGGACAAATTAAAAGGAAAACACAATGATCTAAAATTTATGAGACAGAGCGAAAGCAAATCTAAGAGAGAAATTCACAGCAATACAGGCCTACCTCGAAAAAAAAAAAAAAAAAAAAACAAGAAAAATCTCAAATAAACAACAAAAAAATTACACTTAAAGAAACTAGACTAAAAAACAGGAAACAGAGACCAAAATGAGAAGAAAGATATAAAAAGATCAGAGTGAAAATAAATTAAATAGTGTTCAAAAAAATAAAAAAGATTGATGAAATCAAGAGCTTGGTCTTTGAAAAAATAAAATTAATAAAATTTTAACCAGACTCATCAAGAAAAAAAAGAAAGAAGACCCAAATAAATAAAATTAGAATGAAAGAGAAGTGACAACAGTCACCAAAGAAATACAAAGAATTATTTAAAAAAATAAAAAATTATATGACAACAAGTTGGACAACCTGGAAGAAATGAATAAATTTTTAGAAACATACAATCTTCCAAGACTGAATCAAAAAGAAACAGAAAATCTGAACAGGTGATTATTACTAACGAAATTGAATCAGTTATTGAAAAACTCCCAACAAAAAAAAGTCCAGCACTAGATATTTTCACAGATGAATTTTACCAAACATTCAAAGAAGAATTAAGGTCTCTCTATCTCAAACTATTACCAAAAAGATTCCAGAGAAGGGAAGGCTCCTAAGCTCATTTTACAAGGATAAAGAAGATGTGGTACATATATACAATAGAATATTAGTTGGTCATAAAAAATGAAATCTTACCATTTTGGACAACATGGACAGACCTAGAGGGTATTATGATAAGTGAAATAAGTCAGACAGAAACACAAATACCATATGATCTCAGTTATAAGTGGATTCTAAAGAACAAAATGAGCAGACAGAAAAGAAACAGACTTACAGATATAGAGACCAAACTAATGGTTGCCAGATGGGAGGGAGCTTGTGGAGCTGAGTAAAAAATGTGAAGGTATCAAGAAGTACAAATTGGTAGCTACAAAACAGTCACAAGTTTATAAAGTACAGCATAGGGAATATAGTCAATAATATTGTAATAACTATGTATATTGCCAGGTGGTGCTGGACTAAGCAAAGAGAATCATTTCATAAATTATATAAATGTCTAACCACTACACTGTATACCTGAAACTAATATTAAATAATATTGAATGTCAACTATAATTGAAAAATAAAAATAATAAAAAAGAAAGTAAAGATACAACCTAAAGAATTAGAGAAAATATTTGCAAATTATTTACATTCAGAATTTATAAAGAACACTTACACTTCAATAATAAGCAGACAATCTAAATAAATAATGTGCAAGGGATAGACATTTATACAAGGCATATAAAAATGTATAATAAGCATATGAAAAAATGGTAGACATCATTATTCATCAAAGAAATACCATTTCATACCCACTAGGGTATCTTCAATCAAAAGGTCAAATAAATATAGTGAATATGGAGAAGTCAGAACCCTCCCACTATGCTGGAAGTAACGCAAAATGATTCCAAAATTTTGGAAAACAGTCTGTCATTCCTCAACCAATTTGACATAGAGTTACCAAAGTAATTTCACTCCTAAGTATATACCCAAGAGAAATGAATACATACATCCACACAAAAACTTGTACATGAATGTTTATTGCAACATTATTCAACTAGACTAAGAGTGAAAATAACTTAAATTACCAACAACTGATGAATGAATAAAAAATGTGGTATATTCATATGATGGAATATTATTTAGCCAGAAAAAAATAAAGTTCTAATACATGATACAATACAGATGATCTTGAAAACATTATGCTAAGGGTAATCATTACATATGTTATGATTTCATTCATATGAAATGTTCAGAACAAGGATATCTGTTCAGAACAGAGACAGAAAGTGGATTAGTGATTGCTTTGGGCTTGGGGAGAGAGAGAGAGGGAGTAGAGAGTGATAGCTAAAGGGTATGAGATTTCTTTTACGATAATGAAATGTTTTAAAATATATACTAGTGATTGTTGCACATATCTGTGAATATATTAAGATTCATTGACTTGTACATTTTAAATGAGTGAATTGTGTGGTGTGAGAATTAGAACTCAATAAAGCTGTATTTAACAAAAAAAAATTCTTAATTTGAAAAAATTGTCCACCAGCCTACATAATACTTTATGAAATACTAAAAATATTTCTAATAAGTCAGCAAAACAAGATTACTGGTAATTATTCTCCTTGAAGTCACAACCTGCTCAATAAAATAAGAAAAACAAATGCTAAATATAAGTAGTGGATGAAAAATACATAAATGTGTCCCTAACTTTAAATTATTTAAATAAGAAACAAGATAATTGAAAATTATTAAGACTAATTAAAATAAAACTTTCCTGCTCTCATGCAAAACTCAATTCCAATATACAAAAGATATATTCTTTTATATGTAATATGAAATATAACTTTAAGGACCTAAAAATAAGCTTAACAAAAAAAATGAGCAAACCCTATATAAATTCTAAATAATTTTTCTGAGTAATATAAATGTATGTTCTGAATAAATAGGAAAAAATACAATATCCCCAAAGTAAGTCACAATATTGTTAAAGTTGTTATTTTTCTGGAAATTAATCTATCAAGTCAGTGAAATTACAATCAATATATAAAGAACTTATACAACCCAACAACAACAAAAAAACAAACAATCCTATTAAAAATAGGCAGAAGACCTGAACAGATACTTCTCCAAAGAGGAAAGGGAACTCTCATACACTGTTGGTGGAACTACATATTGGTATAGCCACTATGAAAAACAGTTTGGAGCTTTCTGAAAAAAAATTAACAATGGATATACCTTTTGACTCAGTAACCACACTTCTGGGTATTTATTCAAAGAAAACCAAAATAATAATTTGTAAATCTATGCACCACTATGTTCATGGCAGCACAATTTACAATAGCCAAGATATGGCAGAAACTTAAATGCCCATCAATAGACAATTGAGACGTTATGGTTCATATATACAATAGAATATTACTCAGCCAATAAAAAAATGAAATCCTACCATTTGCAATGACATGGATGGTCCTAGAGGTTATTATGCTGAGTGAAGTAAGTCAGACAGAGAAAGCTAAATACCATATGGTTCCACTTACATGTGGAATCTAAAAAACAAAAAGAACAAACTAATTAAAAATAGTCTTACTAATATAGAGGACAATCTGGTGATGGCCAGAGGAAAGGGGCATTAGGGGCCTGGGAGAATGGGGTGAAGGGTTAAAGAAGTACAAATTAATAGTTGATAGTTGGTCATGGGTATGGGGAGCATGGCATAGGGAATGCAGTTAGCATTAATGTAATTGCTAAGTGGAGAGCCAGAGGAGAGAAAGAGCGATTAGGGAGATCATTTTATAAACTATATAAATGTCAAACCAATATACTGTATACTTGAAACTAATCATAAAATTAAATTAAAAATATATACGTTCAACAGGATGTGTTAGAAACTTGATAAGATATAAAATGTATCTGAAAAATACGATATGCAATAGGAGTCAAGAAAATTTGACAATACCAAGATGAGAAGAGAGATTTGCCTTAATAGATATTAAAACAAACTTGTAAAGCTATGATAACTAAAATTCAGTAACACTGGAACAGCATGAGAAAAACATATGCATGAAACAGAAAAGAGAGTCCATAAATAAACCATTTATGGAAATTTAATGCTGTAATATGATAAAGTAGCATTTGATTCCACTAGAGAGTGGATTACTCAAATGATATTTGTATGATTGTCTACAAAAAAACCTATTATCCAAATGTAAGATACAAATTTATTAAAACATTAGGGGAAAATATAGGAATATACATTTATATCCTTCAGGTAATTACGTAAGTCTCCTTAGGCAATAGAAAAAAATGCAAAGGTTATAAAGGACAAGGGTAGTACATTTGACCACAACAAGGTATAAATTTTTCATTGAACAAAGATTATAAATAAAGCTAAAAGACAGGAAACATGTTAAGAGAAATATTAATATATTTGTGAAATATATATAAGAGAAACCAAATATATATAAGACAAACCAAAATGAACATGATAAACAGGTAATCCTCTGAAAAATACAAGAAATAAATTAAAATATATACAAAAAAAACTTTCCAGAATTTGGTATATGTACAAACATGTGTTTTTTTAAGATTCGAACATTTTAAAGATGTAAGATTCCATGCTGACTAATCTATCAGCTAGCTATGCTTAGAAAGTTTAATTTACCTCTGTGAGCCTTCACTGTCCTTGTCAGTTAATCAGAGTTGCTGTTTATTTATCATGTTTTAAATAATTGTTTCTTTTCTGAGCAAGCCAGGTGAGACTGTTTTCCTGTCACCTTATTCTCTATGGATGACTTTAGAATCCTGGTTACTTTATTTCTACCAGAAAGAAATTCATTTGCTTCTTCCTACAGGCATTATTAAACCCTGTTAAGAATACCAGCTACTTATCATTTTGCACAACTAATTTTAGACTGTGGTTTGTTCCTGAGAGGAATGAAAGAAAAACTGATCTCCAGAGAGCAAAAATAAAGTAGATGTACAGAAATAAGTACCATAAATAAGGGGAATGAGGTAGGGAAGAAATACAAAACTTAAATGGTTGATTAGGTTTCTCGTCACTTCTTACTTTGGGTTTAAGTCCTCATGAGATGCAGTTATGCTTCCTGTTCTTGAATTTAATAAGATATCTTTGAAAATTTCCAGAACATTTCCCTTATGTGTAAGCTAATAGAATTTCTATTATTTATAATTCAATTAGCCCTACTGACACATTTGGTATACAGCACCTAGTAATTATCTTGCTTCTATGAAAAAAGAAGTTCATATTCTAATTTACTTACTAAAACTAAATATTCTTAGATCAAAACCACATTTACGTGAGATAAAAATACTTATGTTTCCTAATGTATTCCTTTGCCAAAAACTACCAGAGGTAAATAATCAAAACTATATTATAGTCTCTTTTTCCATTTCCTTGGAAACAGAATGAAATGAAATGAAAAGGAGAGCTACATAACTCAGCAATTAAAATGTCTTTAATTAATTAAGACATGCATTAGTCAACATTTACCTGCTTATTTACAAAAGTATGGAAAATTTCCTAATGCAGTAGTAATGTTAGAAAGTACATGACTCCCTAGAAGTAAATAGCTTGAATTTGTTATAAATTAAACTCTATGCATGAAATTTTAAATTATAAATAAAGAAAAATATATTTTTAAATTTCTTAGGAGTTATTTAAAGAAAGGAAATTTTCCAAATGCTCCAGAAAAAAATTACAGACTATAATTTTTAAAGGCTATGTTCAAAATCTGTGGTAAATGGCTACTTTTTAAAAAATAGCAAGTGGTTCTCCAGAAACATCAACTAAATTCTTGAGATTAAGTTCTCCAAATTACTAGGACACTTAAAACTGAATACAAATTATATCAAACTAGAAGTACTTGCCTCTTTTTCTGCTTCTTTAAGTGTCATTTCTTTGTCCTTTACTTGCTGCATAAACTTCTGTTTTAATTCTTCTTCTTCCCTCTGGCATTGATCATAGAACTCCTGTCTTTTGGCTTCATAGATCTCTTGAAAACTAAAAAGAAATTTTTATTACTTATTAAAATGTTAATATAAATAAAAATGAAATATATACTGTATATTAAGTCCCATGTAAGAACATTTACCAATATTCTTTCATGTATAGATTTGGACATTTCTATATCATGAGATGTAGAAAATGAGGTGGGTGCAATATGGAATATAAAAGTATATAAAGAGTATACGTAAAGAGTAGGAAAATTTTTTAAAAGTTATATCAGTGATTTCTTGTTTTCAGCACTTTTTATTATATCATACTTCACATCTTTTCACAATAAAATTTAGGAAAACCTCTAATTTATGAGGTTCTCAAAATAATCGAAATAAACCAGGTGTTTTTCAAACTATGACTCATTTAATATAGACAGTTTAATTTGGGTTGTCTTCAAAGTATCATAACTAATAGAACTAGAGTATACAACACTATCATACTTTCACAGCACAAATCCTGTTCATATTCAATATAGCTAAATACACCTGCTCTCCAACTGTTTTCACTTGGCTTCCATGACACCATGCTACTGTTTTTACTTTTTCTTCCACCCCGCCCTCAATACTCTTTGCATCTTTCTCAATATCTTTTTCTAGCCTTTGTTAATCTTTATTAATATTTGTCAATTTCATTCCTAAACTCTTTTAGATATACATATTAGCACATATTTTAGCATCTAAATGATCTTTTGCATCGTTACCCCTAATAATGCTCTCCATCTACATCTGAAAATGATTAAAAAACATAAAATTCAGGAAAACCCAAGAAATGAGAAGTAGTTATTCTCATTCACAAATGATTAGATCTCACAATTGTAGAGGTGACATAAATCATCCACTAGTTTGTTCTAGAAAAATTTCTACTCACCTAACAGGCTGGTTGTCTGGGCCCACATCAGTAAAGCCGATTGTATGCAATTTGCAGCACCTATAACGTTCATAGTGCTGAGTGTGAGTTTGTTCTTTCAGGTCTTCCATATTTGTGCAAAGAAGCATATCCCGGAGCTTGACAAAGTCACAGTGACTTTCATTTTCCACTAGGCAGAGAAGTAATAAAGCCATGACACATGAATTCCTGGCACTCGGTAAGTTTTACTGAATAAATACATGTATGAAAAACATTTCAACATAACAGTTAAGAGATCATTCTGATTAATAGCTATAATTGTTTTAATCATGTAACTATGTTTATGTGGTATATATCAATTATAGACAGAATTTATTTGTAGACCAGAAAATTTGATTTAAATTTATTAGCCAAAGGATAAATATGAAACAGTGAAACAACATGCTGCATTAATGAATAGCACAAGTTTTCATTAATAATTATGTTCATATTTTATAAACTACCCTTGAGGTATTTTACAGAAGGCTAACAAAGAATATAATATACTTTCACTAAAATAAGTGATTTCAGTAAATTAAATCCTGCTAACATAAAAATCTTGATAATTATACATGATTAAGTTATCAAATTATATTTATTTTTATTAAATTTATTGGATGACATTAGTTTAAAAAATTACATAGGTTTCAAGTGTGAAATTTAATAATACGCCGTATGTATATAACAAATATAAGGTGACAGAAGGAAATTTAACTTTGAGTGGTGATTACACAACACAATATACATCAAATTCTATTTATACAAGATATTAATGAGACTGAATTAGTCAATATTCAAAATAAATCAGTAAATTCACAAAGCTTTCTTCTGTGTTTGTTATATCCAAAAGACCGAGCACAGTATATTGTATATTGTGTACAATATTGTAACTAAATTTAATATTTATTAAAAAATATTGTTTTAAAGTATGTTTCAAATATTTAAATTTTCTAATATGTCACTTAAAAACAGTATTTGGAAACTAATACCCAAAGATAGAAACCAAATCCCAATAAATATTATAAAAATATAAACTAGGCAATAAATGACTGATTATTAGAATATTCCAAGTCATCATGATGCTAGATAACTAATATAAAAGTCTAGTTATAATTTATCCAAAAGTGATTTATATTTAATTATTTTAAAAATAGTTTACTATCCTTTTTTCTAGTGACCAATTTAAAATGTTTTATAATTTAGATAGTAATTAATTTATGTAACATGTTTTAAACAGTAGTATTTAGGCTTCAATGTTGCTCAAAGTTCTTTTGTTCAAAGTACTTCCCGACATTCTGAATGTGATGGTTCAAGTATAGAAAGATAATATGCATGTATAGATTGGGGTAAATGAGGGGGTTCTGTCCAGCCTCTGTGGATTTTTGCCTAAAACATCATCCAGCAAACTCCTATGAAAATAAATGATAAAGTAAGTGTTAGCTTAAATAAAACAGAATCTCTTCTCCTTATTAGTAACTGTTAATATATTGTTTAGCAACAGTTACCAATATTGGCTCAAATTAAAATGATATTTTGAGATTATGAAAACATACATATACTATACATATGTGGCTTAAATATAATATACATCATTATAAATATAAATATATATATATATGTTTATATATTTATATATGCAGTCCAGAGCAAACCTGCTTACTATCATACCCTGTAAAACTCCCCAAGGGTACTGGCGACCTCTGACCATCCTTTTCCCAACTTTCACCTCATCCATACTTCCCACTACAGCAAATGGTAAGTGTCCCTAGAAAGAAAGAACAATTTAAATCATGTTCCCTTATGCCAACATAACATACTCTGTTACTCTTATTTCTGTTATGGAAATAACAGAGACAAACATAACATAATAAATTTATTCAAATAAGGGGTCTATCCTGCCTCAGATTTTATGACTTGGCAGTAAATATGTGCAAATAGATTTCTGCAATTATTAGTGTTAGTTCATGCACACAGTGGAAAACTATTGAGTAGAGTCTAAACTAAGACATTATGCTGTGGGAAATACAAAAAATATTTTTAGTAGACATATTATTTTTCTTACATTATCTTTACCCTGAAACACAAAGATAATGTCAAGAAAATAATATACAAATTAGTTTAACTTCAGTATAAAGTTAAAAGACAAAGTACTGAAATAACTATAATAGTTAATGTGTATACAATATAAAATATTTTCATAAATATTGTTATATATACATATTCATATATATATGAAGTCTAAATACAATTAAAGGGTCATTTTGGATGGTGAGAGTCAAAGGAAGTCTGAAAAATGAGGTCAAATGAGAGATTTGAGAAAAAGATAAGCAAAGTAGAAAGGGTAATTATAGGTAAAGATAAGGTTTTGAACAGAATGCAGAGGCAAAATATGTAAGACTTAAATGATCTGTCATAAGTTATACAGATTGTCTGAATAGAAAAGTTGTTATACAGACAATGTCTAAGATAAAAATTATTAAGTATTATGTTAAATATTGAATTCACAGTAGTATATTAATTAGTTTTGATGAAAAATTACTCCCATGAGTTCCTTGAAGAACAATTAGATAAGAAAGGCCAAAATATTTAAGACAAGATATAAAGAAAATATAATGCAGAAGAATAAATAAAATTTTGTATTACTCAGCTTTTTAATTCAGAAATGTTAAATTTTGATATCTTAAAATAATTGGGGTATCAAAAACAAGAAAAGGAAAAAATTTTAAATGAAATTAATATTTACCTGTTATATTCTAGACACATTGTGTCAGGCACTTCACAAATATTCTCTCATTTATACCTCACAAGAAGCCTCAGTAGAGGTATCAGTAACCCCATAGTGTAGATAAGTTAACAATCTGAGGGAGAATAGAAATTGTACAGGATCCAGTGGCTTTTATGTAGAGGACCTAGGATGGAAATCTAAATCTATTAACTAAAAATTTTATCTTTCAAAATATAATCTGGATCTTAGATGTTTATTAGCATAAAGAAATTTACAAAAATAAAGAACTGAGTCATTCAGTATTTCCCTGATACCAAAACAAAAGAAAAATAGTACAGCATTTTTCACTCAGTACCCATCTACATATCCCTGAGACTAAATTGTTGGGAGATGTATTTGAGAGACATGGTCCCTTCTATCACTCAAGCCCCATTTGTGAAATAGAGGCTCTACCTTGGGTACAGCACATGAAGACTGGGGCCTTGATCATCCTTGCCCCAGCTTGTGAGGCAGTAGCTCCATGCCTGATGGGGCAAGCAAAAGAACCTCAGGCTGATGTTTCTTCTCACTGAGCACTCCGTTATTAGAACATGCTGACACTCAGGGGAAAACTTGTCAATGTCCCTACCAAGAGATTTTTCTTGGAAGAAGAAACAAGAAATAAAACAAAGAGCATCTAATCTCTTCCCAAAAGAGCTGACTTAATTTGAAATAATAGATGGAGACAGAAGTCTAAGAGTGCTCTGAAAAAATAGTGGAGAAGACCTTTTGGGCATGTAAAGAACTTTGAAGTTATCATCCCTGTTCAAACACCAATTAAAAAAAAAAAAAGCTGAACAAACTGAAATAAACTCAAAATCAATAAAAAGAAAAAATTTAGATTTTTAGAAGAAAAAATCTAAAAACCCACATATATGCGGAAATTAAATAATACATTCAAACAACTAATGAGTGAAAGAAGAGATTACAAAAGAAATTAGAAAATGTCTTCAGACAAATTTTCAAGAAAATACAACATGCCAAAAGCTATGCTATACAGTCAAAGAACTGCTAATAAGAAAGTTTATAACTGTTAAAACATTTTTAATAAGAAATATCTTATTAACAACCTAATTTAACACAAGGAACTGGGAAAGTGAACAAAACCCAAAGCTAGAAGAAGGAAGAAAATAATAAACATTAGAGCAAAGAGATATAAAATACTGATTAGAAAAACAACAGAAATAATCAGAAGGGACTGGGCAAAATGGTGTAGATGATAGAAGCTTTGTTCGTCCTTGCGACCACATCAAAGCTGTGATGCAAACATGGTGCAAACAGCAAGCAGAGTTGCCTGGGATCTAGATGAACAAAAGCCCTACAACTAGGGAGAGAAATAAGAAATCACCACGCAATGGTAGGAGGTAGGAGGGGGCGAAGATGCAAGGCTGCCCAGTCTGGAATGGCTGAGTAGTACAGAAGCTACAGCAGCTGCAGCCTGTAGGTGTAGCCATTCCCCTGAAAGGAATTGTGTCCACAACCAAACTTTCATGGTGACAGACTTGCTGGCTCTGAGCACCAGCACCAGGTGGGCGGCCTAGAGGGCCCCAGAGAGTTGCAGGGGGACACTGAGTTGTCAGAGTAAGCACTGGAGGTGTTCTCCCAGGTAGAAGTGCTAGTGGTATCCATTGTTTCCCTGTTGAGACCTTACCCCTCCCAGTGTGCAAACTCAGTACTACCATAGCTGAGACTTCATTGAACTGGACAATAGAGCTCACTCTGCCCAAAGGATTCCCTGAAACTCTGCCTCCCCAAACTCCCAGATTTACCCAAGCCACATTCAGTTGTATCCTCAGTGAGTCCTGTGCCACTTGCTGAGCAGCTCCCAGACTCCCACTGGTGGCAGCTGAAATCAGTTTCTGGAGTGGCTTTTTAAGGAAATTATATGCAGAGCATCTGTGGGTCACTTGTTGAATTTTAATAGGCGGCCCCAAAGGAGCAGAGACAGGATAAATTTTGCCTGTAACTGAATCCTACTCAGGACTATGCCTCTGGACACCTACTATGCAAAGCCACACTAAGTCTGGGAAACTTAGCTTTGATTAGTACATAGAAACAGACACAGAAAGGCAGTCAAAATGGGAAGACAAAAAAACAGAAACCATATGAAAGAACAAAAAAGAGATTCAGGAAAAATGGAGTCAAGCAGTCTCACAGATGCAGAGTTCAAAACACTGGTTATAAAGATGCTCAATGAACTTAGGGGAAGTGTAGATGAATTCAGTGAGAACTTTAATAAGGAGATAAAAAACATAAAAATGGAAATAGAGAGTGATGTCAAAAGTATTGCAAAGTGAGATATATCCCAGATCTTTCCCCTTGACATAACAATAAGCTGAACATCTAAAACTCAACAAATAACACCCAGCCTGCACACAAGCATGTTTGAGTGAAGGATCTGTGAACAAGAGCTACCACCAGTCAGAAACACGGGAGTCAGGCTGTAGACCAGGAAAAACAAGAAGCTGCCTCTTGCAGCAGAGTTCCCTACAGGAAGAAGCATAGGGAAGAAGGCACGGCAGGTTCCCTGAAAAGCCCTGTCTAAGAGAGCTGTGAGGTTCACGCAGCAGCATTGTCCAGGGATCAAGGCAAAAAGCATAGAAGTGGGGCTGGCAGAGAAGAATAGATATGATTATTACCACCCACGGTTGCAAAACACAAGGCTGAGCCACAGCTCCCATTCTCCAACCTGGAAGACACCTGCTTCCGTATCCTCCAAGACCAAACACCACAGAGCCCCAAGGGAATCTGAGCAAATGCTACCAAAATTGTCATTAAACTGACAGGGACAGAGACTAAGAGAAGTGAGAATGACTGAATAAATACTGAGTACTAAAATAACTCTCTTTATGTTTATGACCCAGAATGGGTAAATGAGATTTTGCCATACTTGTTTCATGTATCTCTACATGTTACAGAATGCAGCTATAAAATATATAGATATTTTCTTATATAACCACAATGCTATTGTATTATTGAATAATCTTCTGTAAATGTCTGATAGAATTCCCCATCTGGTTCTGGATTTTTTGATCAATGATTTAATCTTCTTCCTCATTCTATTTTTTCATGATCTCATCTTGGTAAGTTGCATATTTCTAGAAATTGATTATTTTTTTTTTTGCAGATTATCCACTTCGTTGGTGACATTTTCTTGGATCTGTATTATTATCCATGTAATTTTTGTGACATCAGTTGTAATATCTCTCTTTTAATTACATATTTTATTTATCTGAGTCTTCATTCTTTTTTCATAGTTAATATAGCTAAGAGCCAGACAATTTTGTTGATCTTTAAAAAAAACTATTATTTTTGTTGATTCTCCCCAGTTTTACTGAAATAGACAATTAGTTGTCATATTTACATTGTACAATTCAATGAGTTTTTTTTTCAATTATAGTTGGCATACAATAATATATTAATTTCAGTTGTATGGCATAGTGATTAGAGATCTTTATAACTCACAAAATGGTCACTCCACCAAATCTAGTACCCCCCTTCCCTCTTACATATCTTTTATGACATCACTGACTATTTTTCTTATGCTGCACTTATGCTGACTATTTTGTATATATCCATTAGTACTTCTTAATCCCTTTGCCTTTTTCACTGTCTCCCTAATCCCCTCCTATATAGTAGCCTTCAAAATATTCTTTGTATCTATGAGTTTGTTTCCATTTTTGTTGTTATTTATTTTGTTCCTTAGATTCCACATGTATGTGAATCATGCATATTTGTCTTTCTCTATCAGCACAATACTTTCTAGGTCCATCAAAGCAATATTTTTTCCATCCCCTTTATTTTAGTCTCTATGTGTCTTTTATTTATTTATTTTTTTAATTTTTTGAGCTTTTTTATTTTTTATTTATCTATTTTTTTTATTATGGTGACATTGGTTAATGAAACCTAGTAAGTTTCAGGTGTACAACTCAGCAGTAAATCGCATATTTTATATTGTGCATCAACTGCCCACAGTGAGATTCCTATTTGTCACTACATATTTGACCCCTTTTACCCTATCTACCACCCTCCTACCCCCTGTACTCTGGTAACCACTAGTCTACAGTCCATGTCCATGAGTTTCTGTTTGTTCGTCCTGTTTGTTGCTTTTTGACTTATATCCACATATAAATGATATCATGTGATTTTCAACTTTTTCTGTCTGGCTTATTTGGCTTAGCATGATTATCTTGAGGTCCATTCATGTTGTCACAAATAGCAGTATTTAACTCTTCTAATGGTTGACTAATATTCCATCATATATATGTACCACAGCTTCTCTGTCCAATCATCTATTGTAGGACATTTCAGTTGCTTCCATGTCTTGGCCACTGTGCATAATGCTGCTATGAACATCGGTGTGCAATTATCCTTTTGGATATGGGTTTTCAAGTCTGGGGTAAATTCCCAGTAGAGGGATTGCTGGATCATATGGTACATCAATATTTAGTTTTTTGAAGAAACTACATACTGTTTTTTATAGTGGCTGTACCAATTTGCAGTCCTACCAGCAGTGTATGAGGGTTCTTTTTCCTCTGCATCCTCTCCAACATTTGTTATTACTTGTCCTGTTGATAATAGCTATTCTAACAGATGTGAGATGATATCTCATTGTGGTGTTGGTTTGCATTTCTCTAATAGCTGGTGATGTTAAGCATCTTTTCATATGTTTGTTGGCTCTTTGTATGTCTTTTTGGGAGAGGTGTCTGTTCAGGTCCTCTGCCTAGTTTTTAATTGGATTGATTATTTTTTGTTGTTATTGAGTTGTATAGGCTCTTTGCATATTTTGGATATTAGGCCCTTATCAGAGGCATTGCTTGCAAACATATTTTCCCATTTGAATGGTTGTTTCTTCATCTGGTTGATGGTTTCTTTTGCTGTGCAAAATTATTTTAGTTAGGTGTAGTTCCATTCAATTTTTTTTTTGCTTATACTTCCCTTGCCTTTGAGGTCAAATTCAAAAAGTCCTCTTTAAGTTAAAGGTCCATGAGTTTAGTTCCTAGTTTTATTCCATACATTGATTGTTTCTGGTCTTATATTCAGATCCTTAATCCATTTAGAGTTAATTTTGGTGTTTGGTGATAGACAACCATCTAGTTTCATTCTTTTGCAGGTGGCTTTCCAGTTTTCCCAGCAACATTTATTGAAGAGGCTTTCCTTTCTCCATTGTATGTTTTTGGCTCTTTTGTGAAAATCATTTCAATTTAAACATGGGTTTACTTCTAGACTCTCAATTCTGTTCCACTGGTCCGTGTGTCTGTTTTTCTGTCAATACCATGCTGTTTTGATTACTGTCACTTTGTAGTATAATTTAAAGTCAGGCAGAGTGATACCTTCAGCCTCGTTTTTTCCCTCAGGATGGCTTTGGCAATTCAAGGTCTTTTGTGCTTCCATACAAATCTGATGATTTTTTGTTCTATTTCTTTAAAAACTGCCGATGGGATTTCAATGAAGATTGCATTAAATCTGTATAATGCTTTAGATAATATGATCATTTAAACTATGTTGATTCTTCCAATCCAAGAACACAGACTATCTTTCCATTTCTTTGTATCTTTTTATGATTCCTTTTAATAGGGTCTTATAGTTTTCATTATATAGGTCCTTCACATGTTTCATTAGATTTATTCCCAGGTATTTTATTCTATTGTTGCACTTGCAAAAGGAATTATTTTTTCCACTTTTTTTCTGACACTTCATTAATAGAATATAGGAATGCTATGGATTTTTGAACATTGATTTTGTGTCCAGAGACTTTATTGTATTGCTTATTGTTTCAAGTAGTGTTCCTGTGGGTCTTTAGGGTTTTCTATATAGAGATTCATGTCATCCACAAATAGAGGCTGTTTGACCTTGACCTCTTCTTTTCCTATTTGGATGCATTTTATATCTTTCTCTTGCCAGATATCACTTGCTAGTACCTCCAATGTTATACTAAATAACAGCTTCCAAGCATCATGTTCAGAAAATATGGTTGGCATGATTTCAACCCTTTCATATTTGTTGAGACTATCTGTGTGTCCCAGTATGGGGTCAATCCTTGAGGATGTTTCTTGTGCACTAAAGAAGAATGTATATGCAGCTGTTTTGGGATAAAAGGCTCTGTAAATGTTGATTATGTCCAGTTTGTCCTAAGTGTTATTTAAGAATGTTATTTCCTTATTGGTTTTCTATTTGGATGATCTGGCCATATCTGACAATGGGGTATTTTGGTCCCTTACTACGATAGTGTTTTGGTCTATTTCTTCCTTTAGTTCTGATAGTAACTACTTTATATATTTTGGGTCTCCCTGATTGGGAACATGGATATTAATAAGTGATGTTTTCTTGGTGTGTGATTCCCTTTATCATCATGAACTCTATTTCAGCTAATATTAGTATCACTACTCCCGCTTTTCTCTGGATTCATTTGCTTGAAATATCATTTTCTACCCTTTCACTTTGAGTCTGTATTTGTCTTTGGAACTGAGATGTGTCTCCTGGAGGCAGCATATGGTTGACATTTTTATTTTTTTTGATACATTCTGCAACTCTGTGCCTTTTTATTTGTGAGCTCAGTCTATTTACATTTAGAGTGATTATTGAAATAAGAGGTTTTCCTATAGCCATTTTATCTTTTGCTTTCTGGTAGCTTGGTGTTCCCATCGTTTCTTTGTCCTTATGTTTCTGTTTTTTATTCTACTTTATTATTTTTGGTGGGCTTTGTGGATTTTCAGTCTGATACTTCTTGTTTTATGTTATATACTTCAGTTCTGAATCTTTGGCATGTGGTTACCTTTATGAATATGTAGAAAACGTATATTGTAGTCCCTTTTCTTCTGTTTGTGCCTTATCTCCATTCCCCTCTGCAAATTTGGATCTTTAAATCCTCCCCTTTCTGTTATTGTTGTCCCAATTTGTCTCTATGAATGCTGAACGTTCATTACTATCTTGCAATAGCAAATTTCTTCTTATCGTTTAAGCTTATAACCCCAAGTTCTTAATAAGTGTTACACTCTCCTGCCTGTAACTGCTTCTCACTTTACTCATAGTTATGTATTTTTTGTCATTTTGTTTTAGGTGAGCTGTTCCCTTTCAGCATTTCCTGTAATGCAGGTATTGCAGTGGAGAATTCCATCAGTTTTTGTATGTCTGGAAAGGTCTTTATTTCTCCTTGATATCTAAAGGAGAGCTTTGCTAGATACATTAGTTTTGGCTGCTACTTCCTTTCACTCAATAGTCTGAATATTTGATTCCACTTTTTTCTGGCTTGTAAGGTCTGACAATAATCTAATGGATTTTCCTGTATAGGTTACCATCTTTTTTTCTCTAGCTGCCCTGGGAATTCTTTCGTTGTTATTGGTATTTGATAATTTTAATATATGTGTCTTAAAGAAGTACTTTTTGAGTTAAGATAATTTGGTATTCTGTTGACTTTTTGAGATCAAAGCTCTAGCTCATTTCTTAGATTTGGGAAATTCTCCTGTACTATTTGTCTGAAAATGCTTTCTAATCTCTGCTCCTTTTCCTCCCCTTTTAGAATGCCCATTATTCTTATCTAACTGATGATATCAGTTAGTTCTTGTATTTCTCTTTCATTGTTTTTCATTCTTCAGTTTCTCTCTTCTACCTTCTGATTTATTTCTAGATTTCTGTCTTCAATATCACTGATCCTTTTGTCCATTTGGACAACACTATTTCACAAGCTTGTTATTCCATTCTTCATCATTTTAATGTGTTCTTCATCTCCAGAAATTCTTTTTTTTTTTTTTTAAGGTTTCAATCTCCTGGCTAAAAAACTTATTCTGCTGATTTAATTGTTTTTTCAACTCCTGAAACTGTTGATATGATTCGTTTCAGATCTCCTTGAGTTTTTTCAGAAGTACCATCCTGAATTCTCTGTCATTTATATTGCATATTACTATGTCTTTAAGTTTATTTTCTGGAGATTTTTCTTTCTTTCTGACCTGCCTTGTCACCTTGGTTGTTCATGATGTTTAATGGACTATTTTTCCACCTGGGCATTAATGAAAGTATATCTTGCTCTCCTTCCAACCCCCCCACCCCCCGAAAGATTTATTATGTAAAGGTCTCTCAGTAGGCTTTTACTAAGAAGGTGTTTTTCTTTTGGTTTCCAGTAGATGATGTGTAAGCCCCTTGGATCCCAGCTTTATATAAAAGCCTTAATAATGTCATTTTTTTTCTTATTTTGTGTGTGTTTGAAAGTTTTCATAATAAAACATATTTACTGGCAAAACCCCCCAAAAAATTTTTACCGAAGAATTAACACCAATGTCTAAAATCCTCCTGAAATTTTTACAAATATATTGAAAAGTAAGAAAATTGATTCCATGAATCAAGCATTAACTTAATGCGAGAGCCAGACAAAGTCACAGGGAAAGGAAAACTGTAGACCAAAATCCCTGATAAATATTGATGCAAAAAATGTAAGCAAAATATAAGAAAACCAAATTCAACAGCATATTAAAGGATTATACAGAACTAAAATCCTCCTGAAATTTTTACATGTAGTTTTATGCCCAAAATGTAAAAATGATTCATTATATGGAAATCGATTAATGTAATACACCACATTGACAAAATGAAAAACAGAAGGCACATGATGCATCTTGCTTGAGGCATAAAGCATTTGACAAAATTCAACACTCTCATGATAAAAACACTAAATTAACTAGGATTAGAAGGAAACTATTTCAACATAATGAAGTTCATTTATGAAAAATTTACAACTAACATCATATTCAACAGTGGAAAGCTGAAGTCTTTTATCTAATATCAAGAATGAAACAAGGATACTTCCTATCATACTTCATATTCAACATTTAACATAGTACTGGAAGTCTTAGCCAGAGTAATTAAGCAAAGGAAAGAAAGGAAGAGGAAAGAAATAAAAAGAAAAAAGAAAGAGAAAGAGAGAAAGAGAGAAAGAGAGGAAGGAAGGAAGGAAGGAAGGAAGGAAGGAAGGAAGGAAGGAAGGGGAGAAAGAGAGAGAAAGAGCGGGGGGAAGGAAGGAAGGAAGGAAGGAAGGGAGAAAGAAAAAATAAGAAGAGAAAGAAATAAGAAAAGTCACCCAAATAAAAAAGAAATAAGTAAAACTCTGCAGAGAAGACATGGTTTTTTACATATTTTTTAATTGAGATATAATTGACAGATAACATTGTATTAGTTTCTCATGTACGACATAATAATTTGACATTTGTTTATATTGTGGAATGATCACCACAATAAATCTAGTTAATATCCATCACCACACATCATTAACATTTTTATGGTGAAGATTTACTCTATTGGCAACATTCCAATATGTTAAAAAATCATTAACTATAATCAACTTGCTATGCATTGCACTCCCAGTCTTATTTATTTTATAACTGAAAATTTAGATCTTTTGATGACCTTCACCCATTTTGTCCACCCTTAACCTCTTACATCTAGTAACAACCAATCTGTTTTCTATGTATGTGAGTTCAGTGTTTTGTTTTTTAAGACTTCATAGTAAGTGAGATTATACATTGCTTCTTCCTCTGGTCTGGCTTATTTCACTTAGTATAATGGCCTCAAGGACTATCCTTCTTGTTACAATGGCAAGATTTCATTTTTTATAGCTGAATATTATTCTATTGTATGTATATAAAATCTTTTTAAAATTAAATTTATCTTTTCTTTCATTCCATAGGTTGCATTTTCACTTTGTTGATTTTTTTCCTACTGTGAATAAGTTTGTTAGTTTGATCTAGTTTCAATTGTTTGTTTGTGCTTTAGATGACAAATCTCCCCCCCAAAAAAACACTGACTGATGTCAAGGAAATTACTGCCAGTATTTTCTTCTAGAAATTTTATGGTTCCAGGTCTTACGTTCAAGTCTTTAATCGATTTTGAGTTAATTTTTGTGTATTGTGTAAGATAGTGGTATAGTTTCAATTTTTTTGTATGTGACTGTCCAATTTTCCCAATATCAATTTATAAAAGAAACTGTCTTTTCCCCATTGTATAGTTTTAGCTTCTTTGTGTTAAATTGATTAAGTATGTATGTGTGAGTTTATACCTGAATTCTATTTTGGTTCCACTAATCTTTGTGTCCATTTTTTTTGCCAAAACCATACATTTTGATTACTATAACTTTGTAATATTTTTTGTAATCAGGAAGCATAGTAAATCCAGCTTTGTTTTTCTTCTTCAAGATTGCTTTGGCAATTTAGGGTCTTTGTGGCTCCACTGAATTTTAGGATTGTTTATCCTAGTTCTTCAACATATGGTACTGGGAAAACTATCAATAGGCAATAGAATAAAATTAATCTCTTATAACATATAAAAATTAACTTGGTCAATTAAAGACCTTAATGTAAAACCCAAAGTTATAAAACTACTAGAATAAAACATAAGGGGTAGGTTTGGCAAGGATTTCATGGATGAGACACCAAAAGCACAGGCAACAAAGGCAAAACAGACAAATGAAACTACATCAAACTTAAAAATGTCTGTGCATAAAAGTACATACTCAACAAAGTAAAAAGGCAACATTTGTAATGGAATATAATATTTTCATGCCAAATCGGATAAGGGGTTAATATTCAGAATATATAAGTAACTCCTATAACTCAATAAAATGAATAAACAAATTTAAAAATGGCAAAACACTTAAATAGACATTTCTCCCAAGATGAATACAAATGACTAAGAAGCATATGAAAATATTTTCAACACCATTAACCATCAGATAAATACAAATCAAAACCAATATAAGATATTATTTCACACTCATTAGGGTGGCTTCTATTTTTTAAAAAAGACAATGCCAAGTGTTGGTAAGGATGTAAAAAAATTGAAATCTTTCTGCACTGTTGGTGGGGCTGTAAAATGGTGCAACCATTATAGAAAACAGTATGGTTGTTTTCAAAATTAAAAATGAAATTGTCATATGACCCAACAATTTTCCTTCAGAATATATCCTAAAGTACTGAAAGCAGAATATCTGAGAGATATTTACACACTCATACTAATTGTGTCATTATTCATAATAGCCAAGAGGTGGAAGCAATCCAAATGTCCATAAACAAATTAATAAATATACATACATTCATAGATAGTCTTAAAAAAAGAAATTCTGTCAAACACTGAAACATGGATGAACCTTGAGAACATTATGCTAAGTGAAATAAACCAGCCATGAAAAGACAAATAATATATAATTACACTTTCATGAGGTATCCAAGACAGTCAAATTCACAGAAAAAAAGAAAGAGAGAGAGAGAGAAGAAAGAAGAAAGAAAGAAAGAAAGAAAGAAAGAAAGAAAGAAAGAAAGAAAGAAAGAAAGAAGAAGGAAGAAGGAAGAAGGAAGAAGAAGAAGGAAGAAGGAAGGAAGGAAGGAAGGAAGGAAGGAAGGAAGGAAGGAAGGAAGGAAGGAAGGAAGGAAGGAAAGAAGGAAGGAAAGAAGGAAGGAAAGAAGGAAAGAAGGAAAGAAGGAAAGAAGGAAAGAAGGAAAAAAGGAAAGAAAGAAAGGTGATTGCCGCAGTCTGTGGCAAGTTGTTGGTAATGAGCATGCAATACAAAAACGTTCTGGATATCAGTTGAACAACAATGAGAATATATTTATTACAAAATAACCTGAAAGAATAGAAATCATACAAAGTATACCCAGATCATAGAAGAATTAAACTAGGAATCAATAACAAAAAAAATAGCTGCAAAACTTGAAGATAAAACTATACACTTCTAGAGTTTCAGTTAAGATGGAGGGTGGTAAATGCTGTGCTTACCTCTTGCCATGACTACATAAAATTTACAAAGAAGTTATAAAACAGTCAACATGGAGAACCATCTAAAGATAGCTGTACAGACTCCTATTACCAAGAATATAAAGACTTGTAGGAGAATCTGAGTCACAAAATGAGTTGCTTCCACACCTACATGTTGTGGTTGAGAATTGGAAGGCATCTCAGTTGCAGAGGTCACCCCTGAGGAGCAAGGGATCCCAATCCTACACTGGGCTCCCCACCCCAGGGCTCCAGTGTCCAGAAAAAGAGTTCCAACATCTGCTTGTGAACTCAGTGGGTATTCTATCAGGATGACAGAGGGCTGTTGGAAACCCAGATATCATCTTAAAGAGTCCACAAAGACTTACTCACTGACACTCACCCTAAGCTCCAGTGAAGGGACACCAGCTCAAAAGGTATCAGAGTCACAAGTGGAGAAACTGAATTATGTGGCTTCAGGGCAAGGACTGGAGGGATAGCCACCACTGTTCCTGTGTTGAGCCCTTACCTCACACAGGATGCAGGCATAGACAAGTGGAAAATGTGAATTTGAAATTAACTGGTGAAATAGCTCTTTCCACCTTGGTGACTCTCTGAGACCATTCCATCAAACTCACACACTGCCAGAGGCATTTATAGCTGCTATGCCTCATGGGAAGCTAGCTTTCACCCATGCTGCAGACTTTCTTAAAATCTTTCCAAGGTCTACAAGACAAAAGCAGGTGGTAGCTGCATGCCATGTACTTCTTGCTGAGTGGCCCCAAGCCTGGCACTGATGCCAAATCTAAATTTGCATTAACTTGGTGAACACCACTCACCTCACCTTGGTGACTACTTGAGACCCCACCCTACCAAACTTACACACTGCCAGAGACTCTTTTAGCTTCTGTGCCTATGGGAAGCCAGAATCCATCTCAACTGCAGACTTTCTTAAAAACTTTCTAAGGTCTTCAGGCCATGGGCAAGTGGCAGCTGCCCTCAGTGTGTCCTGTGTCCCTTGCTCAGTAACCCCCGGCCCAGCACTGGTGGTAGCCAGTCTCACATTGTAGCATGTCTTCTCCTATACATCTGGACCCAGCACAGGCAGCTAAAAGCCATAGATCATTTTGTAGCTCTTACCAGATGGACTGGGACATGCATAGGCAGCAACTGAGCTTGGCCCACACCAGAACTTCTCCTAAAGGGCCCTAAAACTAAAACACCTTAAGGCTGTCTTCAGAACACAACAGAGCACCAACAATTTAAATCCACAAATGGCAAACCCAAAGTGTGGTGTTGACAAGTACCAGGACTTAATTAATTGAATCTCACTCTGGGAGTTCACCCCCCACAAAACAGCTTGTTTGCTGTGGTCATGGCTGTCATGACCAATCCTCACAGCCAGTCAGTCTGAGCACCAACCACATCCACCGACATTTCACCAGCAATCAAGGCTTGAATAAAAAGGAGAGCACACACAACCCACACAAGGGGCACTCCTGAAGCACCTGCTCAGTTGACAAGGGCAATGACAACACTGGGCCCCACAAGGCAGCTACTGTATAAGGTTAATCTTCAAGGCAAGTACAGGTAGCAGATCTACCTATACATACAAACAAACACAAATAGGCAGCGAAAATGAGAAGACAAACAAACATGTTCAAAAAAAAAGAACAGGACAAAACTCCAGAAAAAAAAAAAACTAAATGAAATGAAAGCAAGCAATCTACTAGATATAGAGGTCAAAACACTGATTATAAGGATGTTCAACAAACTTAGAGGAAGAATAAGTCAATTCAATGAGAATTTTGACAAAGAGATGGTAAACATAAAAAAAAACATAATATGTTGAACCATCCTTGTGTCCCTGGAGTGAACCCCATTTGACTGTACTATACAATCTTTTTAATGTATGGTTTATTTGATTTGCTAGTATTTTGTTTAAAACTATAGCATCTGTATTTATCAGAGATATTGATCTGTAGTTTTCTTTTTTTTATTATCCTTACAAAGTTTTGGTATCAAAGTAATGTTGGCCTTATAAAATGAATTAGGAAGTATTGTCTCTTCTTCAATTTTTTGGAAGAGTTTTAGAAGGACAGGTATTAAATATTCTTTGAGTGTTTGGTAGAATTCACTAGTAAAGCCATTCAGTTCTGGAAACTAATCAATGTGATACATCACATAAATAAAATAAAGGATAAAAATCATATGATTATATCAACAGATCCTGAAAAGGCCTTTGACAAGATACAACATTCATTTATGATTAGAACACTTAATAAAATGTGTATAAAAGGAAAGTAACTCAACATAATAAAGGCTGTATACAAAAAACCCTCAGCTAATATCATACTTAATGGTGAAAAATTGAAAGTATTTTCTCTTAGATCAGGAAAAAAACAAGGATGTCTGCTCTCACTACTCTTACTCAACAAAGTTTTGGAAGTCCTAGCTAGAGAAATCAGGCTAGAGAAAGATATAAAATGCATCCAAATTGGGAGCGCAAAGGTCAAATTATCACTTTCTGTAGATTACATAAATCTCTACATAGAAAAGTCTAAAGATCCCACCAAAAAACTATTAGAAACAGTAAACAAATACAGTAAAATTGCAGAATACCAAACCGATGTACAAAAATTCATTGCATTCCTACACACTAACAATGAAATTTCAGAAAACAAAATAAAAAGGCAATTCTTATTACATTGCAACAAAAAGAATAAAATACCTAAGAATAAATTTAATAAAGCATATGAAGACCCTGCTGAAAAACACAAGACAATAAAAGAAATTGAAGAAGACACAAAAAAATATAGAGATATTCCACGTTCATGGATTGGAAGAATCGATATAGTTAAAATGGCCATATTACCCATAGTAATATACAGATTTAATTCAATACTCATCAAAATCTCATTGGCATTTTTCTAAGAAATAGAGCAAAAAAACCCCATCATATTCATATGGTATCACAAAAGACCCAAATAGTCAAAACAATCATGAGGAAAAAAACGAGGCCAGATATATCACACTTCCTGACTTCAAATTACATTCCCAAGTTACGATAATCAAAACAGCATTGTAATTGGGGAAAAACAGATACACAGACCAATGGAACAGACAAACAATCATAAAGATGCTCAACAAGCTTAAAGGAAGAATAAAAAAACATAGTGATAATTTCAATAAACACATAGAAAATATAAGAGAGCACCAATAGCAAAGGGTGATGGTAGTTGACCAGCTACTATAACTAGGAAAGCAAAGCCACAAATGTGAATGTGCCCGCCCTTATCACCCTCCCATGGCTCATCCAACATTTCAGCTCTCACTCAACAGAAGCAATATTTCAGCCTAAGAGGTATATACTTATTAGAGTTGAACCCACTAGAAATAACAGAGCCACAGACTTATGAACCTACTTCTCTCTCCACCCCCATAATACTTCTGTGTACTCATTGCGGAAGAGCCTCATAGAGGTAGCTGTGACATCCCTGACAATTTCACTTCTGAGTACTTATCCAAAGAAAACAAAAACATGATTTTGAAAAGATATACACCTCTACGTCTACTGCAGTACTATTTACAATAGTCAAGGTATGAAAACAACTTAAATACTCACCAATAGATGGTTGGATAAAAAAGCTGTGGTACACATATACAATAAAATATTACTCAGTCATTAAAAACTCTTACCATTTGCAACAACATGGATGGACTTTCAGGGTATTATGCTAAATAAGACATAGAAAGTCAGATACGGAAAAACAAATACCATATAATTTCACTTATATATGGAATCTAAGAAACAAAATAAATAAACAAATCAAACAAAAACTGACTCATAGATACAGAAAACAAACTGGTGATTGCCACATGAGAGGTGGTTTGGGAGGTTCAATGAAAAAGGTGAAGGGATTAAGAAATACAAATTGGTCATTACAAAACAGTCACGGGGATGTAAAGTACATCATAAGGAATACAGTCAAGAATATTGTAATAGCTATGTACAATGCCAGGTGAGTACTAGACTAATTGGAGGGATCAGTTCATAAATTATATAGATGTCTAACTACCATGCTGTACATCTGAAACTAATATAAAATAATATTGACTATCAACTGTAATTGATAAAAATGTTTCCAGACAAATGAAAACTGAGGGAATTTATTACCATTACATCTATCTTACCTGAAATGTTATTGAGTTCTTGAAGTTAAAATAAAAATGTGCTGAACAACTTGAGAGCAAATAGTGTATAAATCTTTTCACTGAAGGTAACTATAAAGACAGAATATTGTAATGCTGCAATGTTAGCACATAAATCACTTTTTACACTAATGTATAATTTATTTATATATTTGTATTAAATTTACAGGGTGACATTGGTTAATAAAAACATATAGTTTCCAAGTGTACAATTCAGTAATACATCATATTTATATTGTATTGTGTGTTCACTAACCAAAGTTAAATTTTTTTCTGTCACCATATTTTTGACCCCTTTTAGCCCTATCTACCTCCCCTTTCCACACTTCACTCTGGTAACCACTAAACATTTTCCATGTCCATGAGTCTCTGTTTGTTTGTAACATTTGTTTGTTGCTTTAGTTTTATATCCCACATGTGAGTGAAATCATATGGTTCTCAACTTTTTTTCTGACATATTTCATTTAGCACATCTCAAGATCCATCCGTGTTGTCACAAATAGCAATATTTCATTTTTTGTAATATTCCATCATATACAGACCAATGGAAGAGACAACAAGATAAAAATGTAACTATAAAATATAACTATAAAAAATAAAAGATAAAAATATAACTATAACTACAGAAATTTATTAATTGAAACAACATATACAAAGAAGTAAATTACATAGAGTGGGGTAAAGTGTAGAGTTACTATATATGATTGAAGTTGTTTTTAGCATAAAACAGACTTTTATAAATATAAAATGTTTGATGTAATCCCTATGGAAATGATAATTCACAAAGGTAAAGTAAATGAATAAAAGACAAGTTGAAAATATTCAAAGCACATCATCACAAAAGAAATCATCAAGTCACAAATAAAGACAAGAAGAGCTAGAAACAAGATAACTACAAAAGAGATAGTAAATTAAACTTGCAAAAGTTAGAAGAATAAATCATTACTTATCAATTAAATTAAGTGTAAAGTGACTAAACTCTCAAATCAAAGACACAGAGAGGCTGAATGGATAAACAAAAGACTCAACTATAGCTGTCAAGAGACTAAATTTAGATTTAAAGATACACATAGGCTGAAAGTGATAATGGAGGAAGATATTCCATATATATTGTAACCCAAGAAATAGGAGTGGTTATACTTTCATCAGACAAAATAAAAGTTAAGTTAAAAACTGTTACAAGAGATAAAGAAATTATATAATAATGAAGTGTCAAATCCATAGAAATACATAATAATTATAAATATATTTATTACCAACATCAAAGCTCCTAAGTATAAAAGGCAATCACTGACAGGTCTGAAGGGAGAAATAGATAGAAATTTAATAATAGTGAGAATCTTCACTATCCCACTTTTAAAATGGCCAAGACATAAAATCAATAGGAAAACAGCAGAACTAAACAGACAATACTATAGAGCAAATGAACCTAAAAGATATATACAAAATATTCCAAATCACATCAGATTACTCATTCTTCTCAAGTGTAAATCAAATATTCTCTAATATAAAACATATTAATTAGGTCACAAAACAGGTCTTAACAAGTTTAAGAATATTGAAATCATTTCAAGTATCTTCTCTTATCTGAATGGAATAAAACTAGAAATCTTAATAGAAATGGGAAATTTTACAAATACATCAAAATTTAAAAAAAACATTTAAAAACAATTATTGGGTTAAAGAAAAAAATTAAAGAGGCAATTAGAATATATCTCAAGACAAAAGGAAAAAGATCTCAACATATCAAAACATATGGATGCAACAAAAACAGTACTCACAGAGAATTTATAGCAATAAACTACACTTTAAAACATAAGAGAAATTTCAAATAAACAAGCTAAACTTACACTTCAAGGAGCTAGAGGGAGAGAGCCCAAACTAAAACTAAAATTAGCAGAAGGAAGGAAATAAAAATGATTACAGCAGAAATAAATTAGTGATTAGAAAAAATAAATTTAAAAACAGAGTTGGTTTTTGGACAAGATAATCAAAATCAATAAATCTTTTGCTTGATTTTTTCTAAAAAGGGAAAATTCAAATAAATAAAATCAGAAATTTAAGAGGAGACATTACAAGAGATCCCACAGACATTAAAAGCAAAAATCACATTGTAAAAATCATATGGTTGATCACCTTGATAAATGCAGAAAAAGTTTGGCACAACTCAATATTCTTTTACATAAAACCCTCAATAAATTAGAGATAGAAGAAAACTACTTAAATGTAATAAATATCATTTATGAAACCCTATGACTAACATTATACTCAAGGGTGAAAAGATAAAAGCTTTTCCTCTAATATCCAAAACAAGGCAAAGATGCTCACTTTCATTTATCCTGTTTAACATAGCACTAGAAGTCTTAGACAGAACAATTAGGCAAGAAAAAAAATCTTTCAAATTAGAAAGGAAGATGTAAAATTATCTCTGTTTAAAAATGACATATTATACATAGAAAACCTTAAACGCTCCACAAAATAACTTTTAGAATAAGCAAATGCTGTAAAGTAGCAGGATTCTAAATTGACATACAAAACTTAGTTGTATTTCTATGGCTCACAAAAAACTGTCTGAAAAGGTAATTAAGAAAGTAATTCCATTTACAACAAAATCAAAAATATTTTTTTTTATTTTTTTATTTCTTGGTGTGTGTTTTTCTTTCCTTGAAGTGTTTTAACCTGGCTGTATTATAAAAAAAAAAAATTCTGGCCTCATAGCATGAATCAAGACATATTCTCTTTTCTTCAGTTATTTTATTATTAAATTTATCAGAATGACATTGGTGATTAAAATTATATAGGTTCCAAGTATACAATTCAATAATATATCATCTGTTTTTTGAGTTAATTTTGGTGTGTGGTGACAAATAGCACTCTACTTTCATTCTTTGGCATGTAGCTTTTCAATTTTCCCAGGACTATTTATTGAAAAGACTTTCCTCTATTGTAAATTTTTGGCTCCTTTGTCAAAAATTATTTGCCCACATATATGTAGGTTTATTTCTGGATTCTCCATCCTGTTCTATTGGTCTACATGTCTGCTATTCTACCAATATCATGCTGTTTTGATTATTGTCATTTCATAGTAGTTTAAGTCAGGCAGAGCAATCCCTCTGATCTTGTTCTTGTTTATCAGGATTCCTTTGGCTATTTGGGGTCTTTTGTGATTTCATATAAATCTGATGTTTTTTGTTCTATTTCTTTAAAAAAATGCCATTGGTATTTTGATGAATATTGCACTAAATCTATATATTGCTTTGGGTAATCCTCTTAAGTTTTTTAAAAGTTTGTTGTTAATTCTTTTTTATTTTTTATTTAAATTTTTTGAATTTTTTCAATTAAATTTATTGGGGTAACATTGATTAACAAAATTATATAGGTTTCAAATGTACAATTCAATAATACATCATATGTATATTGTATTGTGTGCTCACCACCCAAAGTTAAATTTTCTTTCATCAACATATATTTGACTCCCTTTACCCTTATCTATGTTCCCACTCCCCCTTCCCTCTGATAACCACTAAACTGTTATCTGTGTTCATGAGACTGTTTGTCTCATTCTTTTGTTGCTTTAAGTTTTATACCCTACGTAAGAGTGAAATAATATGATTCTCAACTTTTATTTCTGACTGATTTTGCTTAGCATATCTCAAGATTCATCCATGTTGTCATGATTGATGTAATGTCATTAATAAACTAAAATCATTACTCCATTAGTTCATTTATTTTCCCCCTCTTTAATTCCCCCCACACACACTTCCATTCCTGACCTATGGATATTCACATCTCCCCTTAAGAAGTGGATCTCTGAAGGTGGAGTGTCTCCTCCCACATGCTCATGGTGCTGTACCTGGGGCCTGGAGCCCCTAGGTATGGTCCGTGACTCTACCTGGGGTGTGAACCCAGGACCTTCTGTGTGTAAAACATACGTGCTAACCGATACACTATGGAGCCACCCTTCATTTATTTTTTTAATTCAACAAATATTTAATGAACACTAACTATGTTTTAGGCATTTTTCTAGGCACTAGGAATACAAAGGTATCCAAGAAAAGCAATAATTAACTTGCCCTCACTGAGCACATGTTTTCAATGGGAATGATAGACAATATATACATAACTAACAGATATATAATCTAAGGTCAGAAAGTGAAAAATTATGTAAAGAAAAATAATGAGATGCTATTTTAGATAAAGTGGTGTGATAGTTAATTTTATGTGCCAGCTTGACTTGGTCATGGGGTGCACAGATACTTGGTTAAGAGAAGAGAGGATGTTTGCCATAGAATCAATGCAATTAAATGTTATATTTTGGAAACTGGTTTTGAGGATATGAAAGTTCTGTTTATTGTATTTGTAACTTTTCTGTACATTTTAATTCTTAAAAAATAAATTATTAAAGCATTTTCTAAAAACTCAAAAATACTTAGGAATCACTTTAATTAAGGAAATGAAAGATTTATACAATGAAACTATAAAATACTGAGAAAAAATTAAAAGACAAAAATAAATAGAACATCCCATGTTCATGGATCGAAAAAATTAATATATTAAAATATCCATACTTTCCGAAGTTTTCTATACATTTAATGCAAGCTATATTAAAATTTCAATGGAATTTGCCACAGAAATTGTAGAAGACAATCTTAAAATTCATTAGGAATTACAAAAGTCAATAATTGAATGCCCAAAGAAATATTACAAAAAGCAAAACTTGGAAGTATCACATTCTCTAAATTCAAACCATGTTACAAAGCTAAAGTATTCAAAATAGTATGGCATTGGCATAAGAAAAGAAATAAGGATCAATGGTAAGAATAGAGAACCCCAAAATAAACCCACACAAATATAGTCATCTGATCTTTGACAGAAAGTCAGGAATACACAATGGGTAAAAGATACTGTCATCAATAAATGTTGCTGGGAAAGTTGGATATCCACATACAAAAGAATGATTTTGGATCTTTATATCACACCATTTACAATGAGCGATTTTAAATGTATTAAAATCAAATGTAAAAACTGTAACAATAAAACTCTTAGAAAAAAAAAACAAAGAAAATATTTTAGACATTCAACTGGGTGATTATTTCTTGTATATGACACGAAAAACACAGATAACCAAAGCAAAACTAAAAAGCTTTTATTTAACAAAGGAAATACTTAACAAATAAAAAGATGATTGGCAGTAAATACAGGCAACAACATATCTGATAAAGAATAAATATCCAAAACATATAAGAAACTCCTACAATTCAATAGCAAGAAAACAAATAACCAATGTAAAACAGACAAAGGATTTGGATAAATATTTCTTCACAAATTACATACAAATGGCTAACAGGTACATGAAAAGGTGTTCAGCATTACAAATCAAGAAAATGCCATCAAAACCCTAGTGATATAGCAACTTACATATGTTAAGGTAATTATTATGAAAAAACAATAACTGACATTAAGGATATGGAGAAAAATAAACTTTGTGCTCTGTTGGTTGGAATGTAAATCAGGATGATAGTATGAGAGTTCTTCAAAAAAATAAAAATAAATAAAATTATCCAGTAGTCTCTCTTCTGGGTATCCAAAACAATTGATTTCTGGCTCAAAGACATATCTGCACTTTTATGTTCATTGCTGCATTACTCAAAATAGTTAAGATGTGGAAACAACTTAAATGTTCATATGGATGAGTAGATTTTAAAATGTAATATGTACATACAATTTAATATTGCTAACTCTTTTTTAAAAAGGGTAATTTCTCATAAGCAAAAACATGATTGGAAAACATTACATTAAATGGAATAAACAAAATGCAAAAACACAAATACTATATGTGAAGAACACAAAATTATCTAACACATAAAAATAGAATCAAACTCGAAAAGGAAACATGGTGGAGAGACATCCCCAGATCTCTCCCCTTGAAACAATAATAAGCTGAATATCTAAAACTCAACAAAAAAAACAAACACCCAAACTGCACACCAGCACATCTGAGCATGGGATCTGCGCATAAGAGCTACCACAGGTCAGAACCCTGGGTGTAGGGTAGTGAACTGGGAGAAATAAAGAAGCTGACTCTCATAGCAGAGGGAGCTCCCTGTAGGAGGGAGGGGGAGGGGAGAAGGAGCAGAGACTTTCCCGGACAGCCAAGCCTGGGACAGTTATGACTTCCACACAGCCAGCAGCAGGGCTTAATCATCTGGGCAGAAAGCAAAAAAGCGGAAGGCAGAGAAACAACAGTTGATTTTTACCGGCCCTGGTTGCAAAACTGAAACTGAGCTGCTGTCCTCAAACCCCAATGCAGAGGTCCCCTCCAAAACCAAACACCACGGAGCCCTATGGGATTCTGAACAAACGCTGCTGAGACTGTTGCTGACACTTACAGGGACTGAAACTGAGGGTAGAAAGCATGATTAAATATCTACAAGAAAATAAAGGCATTATATATATCTCTCATGAACACAGCAAGAATCCTAATAAGATACTAGTGAACCGATCAAATGGGCTTCGTCCCAGGGGCATAGGGATGGTTCAACATATGCAAATTTATTAATATGATATACCACATAAATAAATTTTAAAAAAGAATCATATGATCATATAGATAGATGCAGAAAATGCCTTCAACAAGATACAGCATTCATTTGTGATCAAACATGTAATGAAATTGGTATAGAAAGAAAGTACTTAACATAATAAAGGCCATCTATGACAAACCCTCATTATACTTATACATTATACTTAATGTATACATTATAAGTATACATTATACTTAACAGTGAAAAACTAATAACCTTCCCTCTAAGATCAAGGAACAAGGCAAGGCTGTCCACTATCACCGTTCTTATTCAGTATAACATCGGAGGTCCTAGTGAGTGCAACCAGACAAGAAAAAGATATAAAAGGCATCCAAATAGGAAATGAAGAAGTCAAACTGTCACTATTTGCAGATGACATGATTCTCTAAATAGAAAACCCTAAAGACTCCACAAGAACACTACTAGAAACAGTAAGCAAATACAGTAAAGTCTCTGGATACAAAATCAACATTGAAAAATCCATAGCATTCCTATACTCTAATAATGAAGTGTCACACAAAGAAGGGGAAAAAATAATTCCTTTCACAATTGCAACAAAAAGAATAAAATACCTAGGAATAAATTTAATGAAACATGTGAAGGACCTATATAATAAAAACTATAAGACCCTATTAAAAGAAATCAAAGAAGATACAAAGAAATGGAAAGATATTCTGTGTTCTTGGATTGGAAGAATCAACATAGTTAAAATTATCATGTTACCTAAAGCATTATACAGATTTAATGCAATCCCCATCAATATCCCATCAGCTTTTTAAAAAAACAAATAGAACAAAAAATCATCTGATTTGTATAAAAATACAAAAGACCCCAAATTGCCAAAGACATCCTGAGAAAAAAGAATGAGGCTGGAGGCATCACTCTTCCTGACTTCGAATTATACTACAAAGCAACAGTAATCAAAATGGCATGATATTGGTAGCAAAACAGACACACAGACCAGTGGAACAGAATTGAGTTTCCAGAAGTAAACCTATATTCATATGGGCAAATAATTTTCAACAAAAAAGCCAAAAACATGCAGTGGAGAAAGGAAAGCCTCTTCAATAAATGGTGCTTGGAATACTGGAAGGCCATCTACAAAAGAATGAAACTTGACTGTTGTCTATCACCACATGCCAAAATTAACTCAAAATAGATTAAGGACCTAAATATAAGACCTGAAACAATAACATCTATTTTTAGTCAAAAAAAGACAAATTCAATAAACACATGAATACACTATACCTAGGGATAAAAAGAAGTAAAGGAAAATATGATGATAATATTGCATATAACAGAAAATATTAATAAAGAAATAGAAATTATTAAAAGGACCAAATTGGAATTCTGTGTCTGAAAAGTACAATGACTGTCTACAGCCATACCACCCTGAATACACCCAATCTCGTCTGAACAGTATAATGACTAATCATAAAAAAAATTGGAAGTGTGGCTCCAAAATTGATTTGAACTGGCAGAGGAAAGAATAAATGAATATGAAGATAGAGATTATGAAAGGAAAGAAAAAAAACAAGAGAAAATTGAAGAGAGACTCAGAAATGTGGGGTTGAGACTCAGACAAATGTAGGGTACCATTAAGTGCACCAACATGCATATAATGAGAATACCAAAGAGAGAGAACTACTCAAAGAAATAATTATGGAAAATTTGCAGATTTATTGAAAAACAATAACCAATGCATCTAAGAAACTCAACAAAAAAACAAGATAAATGCAAGGCAATTCACCAATAGACACATCATTGTAAATATGTAAACTGTTAACAAGAGAAAACAACTCATTAATTACTAGGAAGCCCCAGTAAGATTAACATTTGACTTCTCAGCTGAAACATGGAAACCAGTAAGCCATGAGATAACACATCAAAGTGTCCAAGAAATAGAACTTTGCCAACCAGGAATCTGAGATACAAAGTTTCTTTTGAAAGATGAAGAGTTCTGTGGATAGATGGGGATCATGGTAGCACAATGTAAATCTATAATGCCACTCAACTGTACACGTTAAAATGTTTAAGATGGTGAATTTTATATTATGTTTATTTTGCTATAAATTTTAAAACTCTTAGAACAAGACATAAGTAAATCTTTATTACATTGGATTTGGCAAAATATTCTTAGATATGACACCAAAAACACAAGTGGAAAAAAAAGACAAATTAGACTTCATAAAAATTCAAATCTTTTGTGTTTCAAAGGACAGCAAAAAAAGTTAAAACATGACTAATGATTTCAAAGAAAATATTTGCAAATCCTATATCTTATAAAAAATTTTTATCCAGAATATATAAAGAACTCGATAACAAAAAGATAAAAGCACAATTTAGAAATGGGTAAAAGATCTAAGTAAATGTATCTCCTGGGAAGATATACTAATAGACAATGAGCATATGAAAAGACAAAATATCATATAATTCAATTTATATAATATGTCCAGAACCAAGAAATCTACAATGAAAGAAATTGATTAGTGGCTGCCTAGAGCTGGTGAAGAGGAGGGCTCACAGGTAGTCAGGAGATGGGGAGAGCTAACGGTATAGGATTTATTTTTAAAATGATAAAAATGTTCTAAAATTAATTGTGGTGGTGGTTGTGCACATCTGTGAATAGACTAAAAATTACTGAATTGTATACTTTAATAGGTGAATCATAATCATGTCAACTATATCGCAATAATCTGTTAAAATAGAATTAATTATCAGTGAATATTTTTTAAAATAAGAAAATAAAACATATTTTCATAGTAGATTTTGGGAAAAACACCTAATTTATAGTCTTTTTGTCAGAAACAAGTGACGATATATTACTAATATTGTTATTTATAAATTATATTGATTCCCACATGTAAAACAGAATTGATACTCAATAGTTAAAAGCTTACCTTCATTGAGGAGTTCACCTGAGTGGTAGTTTCATCATCTGTTGGGAACTGGTATATCTGGATGCCATGAGTAACCAATTCACTCATTATCTTACACTTAAATTTCTGTAAATCGTTTTTAGAAATTGTATCTGCTTTGGCAATCAGTGGTATAATATTCACCTATTAAGAAGAAAACAATCTCACCATAGAGGATTAGTTGTTAATCCTAGAATTTTTACACTTGGAATCTCACACTCTCTGACAACAAATATTTGTAACTAGATAATCACTGACTATTGTATCATCCTCACAAAATTGTTTTCCAAAATACTCAGTACTTTTGAAAATAAATTTATCAGAGTTCAGGTTTAGAAGTCTTAATTTTTGTTCATTTCTCAAACTTTCTTACACTTTTAACACATCAGGAATTAGTAAACATAAGCAGTAGAATGATGGAATCTATTTAATTCATTATCGGTTTATTTTATTTCTTATTTAATTGGGTGTTTAAAAAGGCAGAAGAAGGCTTTTATCAAAATTATAAAACAATTTGTCCTTCATTCATTTGTATCATCATCTCCATAAACCCGTCTTAATTAACATTTCAACATATCATTGCTTTCTACCTATATGTCTTTGCAGAGAGATTTGTTTTCCAAAGACCACCTAGAAACAATAGACTTTTTTGTTACCATACTCTAAAAGCTGAATGTATGTATGTGTGTGTATAGCAGCTTGCTAAAATATGTCAATTTGTCATTTGTAAAATGGAATTATTTCCATGTAGCATATTTGAGGGTTAAAATTATTTATATTTTCTTTCTAGTTCTAAAATATAATCATTCTGTTCTCCATGCATTTACATCTAAATAATTAAATTCTGTAGAAAATAATAATATGCAAAATTCTAAAATATTTTATTACTGTTACAAAGTACATTTTAAAAATCCTTGTTCAAATCTAAGGCTTTAATATTGTAACATAGATGCTTAAAGTTGTGAGTAATTGTATAATTTTAAATAATAGCTTTCACAATAGAAAGCAGACAGCTGCTAAGATAGATCCAAGTCTAACATAAATTTCTTGGGTTATATTGGTGAGGAAGCTAGGGAAAAACACCCTCTAGTGATAGTAAATCATTAACACATAAGAAATAAAAACTTTCCATGTTAATCATTCCTCAGGTGTTCAGATTTGAGAAACAAAAGTCACTTACTGAAGAAAGAGCTGAATAGCCTGGAACAGAAGACAACAGAGATGTATGAATCCTTGCCAATTCCTTTAGGTATTGATACTTGCAAAAATTAGCAATTCTTATATTTGGAAATTGCTTAATGATTACAGATACCCTTAAAACTAAAGATACAACTGTGTGTTCCTGATTATTGAATATAGTACAAATTGAGAAATTAAAGTAGCTTTTAATTTTAACTAGAAATCTAACTTCTTTACTCAGTGGTATATGAGATTAACTACAAAATTTCTTTCTAGTTTGAACAACACATAAATCAGGCCTTCTTTGACGAAACAAAACAATTTTAGAACTTTTCCTCTCCTCAACTAAATAAAATTGAAAACATGTTTTATCAGGGCTGAGTGCAGGAAAGAATCTCATGACATAAGTTTCTTTCATATGTATATTGACCCTCTGTTGGAAAAATATATATGTTGCATTTTGCATCCTCTCTAATAGGACCAGTAGTCAGAATCATGAAGCTTCATGTTTCACAATATCCATGGCACTAGGTAAATATTAACAAGGTTATTTTATAGTACTGTAAATTCAATTTCAAACAAGCAAATGACCATAATCTGAATTATCATTTAATCACAAAAAACTAAATTTTTAGTTTAATAATTTTTTATCTACATCTCATTGTCTTAATGCATTTTTAATTAAATTTCTCTAGAAAGCAAGTTAAGATTAAATTTTTCAAATGCTGTTATGAACTGAATGCTTACACACACATATACACATGTGCGCGCACACGCACTCACACACACACACACACACACACACACACCTGCCCATGTATATTTTGAAGCCCTAATCTCCAATATCTCAGAATGTGATGGCATTTGGAAGTAAAATCTTTAATGTGGTAATTAAGTTAAAATAAGGCAATTAGGATGGGTCCTAATCTTATCCGATGTCTTTATATTGGTATCTTTATAACCTTATCTAGGTGTCTTTATAAGAAGTGGAAACTTGGACACACGAAGACATATCATATGTGTGCACAAAGGAAAGCTTGTGTGAGAACACAGTGAGAAGGCAGCCATCTGCCACCCAATGGGATAGGTTTCAGAAGAAACAAAATTTGACAGCACCTTGATCTTGGACTTCTAGTCTTGAGAACTGTGATAAAATTAATTTCTGTCACTTAAACCACTAAGTCTGTGGAATTTCATAATGATAATCTCAAGACACTAATACATTTGTTTTAAAAATTAACAGAAAAAATATATACACATATTAAAAAATAAGTTATTACATATGTATACCTGAAATATGTATTATCTCTAAATAATTATCAAATCTTGATATGTTGATAGATTTACAAAGCATACCTTACTGTCAATGTTCTTCATGGTCAATAGATCCAGGGACTTCAGAGAATGTCCTGTAGGTGAAATGAAGTAAAGGCACACATGGATACGAGAATCATGGTAGTCGACAAAGGAACGTTTAATTTTTAATTCTTCTTGAAGATAGGCCTCAAATTGAGCATCTATGTAGTCAACTATTGGTTGGAAGCTGAAAAATAATTAAACATTTAGCATAACATATTAATAACATCTGAAGTTTGTATTTTTACCATTTAATAAATAGTTAATATATGTACTCAATAGTTTGTCATGATAACAAAAAATGTGCATAACATATCCTTACAACAATAGCAATCACAACCCAATAAAAGTCCCATGCTTTACATTGTTTATAGAAATGGCAAAATGATCTATCAATTCAATGCAATCCCAATAAGAAAACCAAGAGTGGTCGAGGCATACTGAAGACAACCAAAGAGATATATTCTTCATATATGGTCTCATTATAAAACTGAAATAATACTGTGTGGTAGAAGCACAGGAATAGATAAATACAAGAGAATTTAATGCAATAGAAGTGTTCTATGTCACAACTGAAATGATGGATACACAATTCTATGCATTCTTTAAAACCTAGAGAAATATACACTACAGAAAACATTGAGAAACATATGATTTCACTTATACATGTAGGATATAAAACTGACAGCAACATATGAACAAAACAAACAAAAACTCATACACACAGATAACAATTTAGTGGTCAACAGAGGGAAAGGGGAGGGGGAAGATGTAGATAAGGATAAAATGGGTCAAATATATAGTAATGAAAGGAAATTTAACTTTGGGTGGTGGACACAGTGCAATATACATATGATATATTATTGAATTGTATGCTTGAAACTTATATAATTTTATTAACCAATGTCACCCCAATAAATTTAATTTTAAAAAGTGAGTGTATGTAAAATTTAAGAAGAGGGACATCAGCATTATGGCAAGAAATACATCCCACCTTTTTAACAACTAAAAATCTTATCTATCTATAAACAAAAGTGCCTCTGTGGGAGTTATGGAACCCAGCACCATATTCCAAGGAACCAGGAGGAGTCTTGCCCAACTATGCATTTGGTAATAGGCAGACATACCTTTTTACAAACTGTGGTACCAGCCAAAGCCAGAAAACATGCCCCAATCCCTCTTTCATACAGTCAGAGAGAAACTGGAGAGTGCTGTCTTGAGCGTATACCAATAGATGAAAAAGATTTGTAGAAGTTAAGCAGTCAAGATGGGAGATTCCATTAAAGCATAAAAAATAAATAAATAAATTTAGATGTGTTGGAGATGATAAGAGAAAATTTGTCAATGTTAAACTTCCCCCAAGGCAGCATAGCTTGGGACTAAAATAGATGCAGTAACCTCTCTCACAGGGGAAAGAGGGTATGGTGAGTAAGTGCCCAGCTACCCTAGCTATGTAGGATGCTGCTGAGAAATATATTTCTCTCCAGCAACACCCAGAATACTGAGGCAGAAATTGAAGGGAGGGAGGAAATTGGGAAAGGGACAAATAAAAATATCGAAGTGCATTAAAGGGTCATGATCCCTGCTGACTAGGCTCAGGACTTCAGCAAGAAGCTCACTCATCAACTTCTGGAATAACTTCACCTGATTATTTCCCCACAAGGCCTACATGCACTTCCAAAGGTCAAGTGCTAAATCCACATATCTTCCCATACTGCAGCTGGCTCTGTGTGCACACTGTTGAGCATGGCTCTGAGAGTGAAATCCAGCAAATGAAATGTGCTCAGAAAAATCAGAGCAGAATCTATAAGCAAGGGAGAAACCATTTTTTTCTGAAAAACTTGAGCTATAGCAACACTTTCTGGGAAAAAAAAAAAGAGAAGTTTCCAATGGCCCATCATGTGAGCTGTAGGAGCAAGTAATGTGGGGCTAGGATATCATGCAAGATCATAGATAGCCCCAGAAACAATAGAACCAATGAACAATATATTACACTTGAATGCAACTAGAAAAGATTTGAGGAGGTGTCTGCTACTTCAAATGTAAAATCAGCAATGTCAAACTCCAAGGAACATGAAAAATTAGGGAAAAGCATTTTCACCAAAAGAATAATAATTCTCTGATAATTGAATCAAAGGCTTGGAATTTTGCAATCTATCTGATAAGGATTTCAAAATGCTTTTTAAATAAAATTCAATGAGATATAAGAAAACACAGAAATATAACTCAATGAAATCTGGAAAACAACATATTAAGCAAAACGAGAAATCATTAAATAGATCCAAACAAATTTTTGGACCTTAAGAATTCAATGAATAAAATGAAAAATGCAGTAGTGAGCATCTACAGTAGAAGGATAGAATCAGTGAGCTAGAGAATAAAAACTTTGAAATAACCCAAGGAGAAGAGGAAAAAAGACCAAAAAAAAATGAAAAAAGGTAAAGAAAGCCAATGTGATTCATGGGAATATAATAAAACATACAAATAGTAGAGTAAATGGAGTTTCAGAAGGGGAAGAGAGGGAAAAAGAGGGAAGAAAGTTCATTTTAAAAAATAATAGCTGAGAACTTTCCAAACCTAAGGAGAAACTTGGACAACTAAGTTATCAAACCTAATAGATCACCATATACCTAAATGCAAAAAGTTTTCTCCAAGACATATAATATGAGACTGTCAAAAATCTAAGACAAAAAAAAAGAAGCAAAACAAACAAACAAACAAAAAATTATGGTACCTCAGAAGCATAGTGACATGAGTGGTCCCTTTGCTCATTCCCCTTGAAATTACAACAAATTGAACAGCTATAATTCAACAGAAAATTTCCAGCCTAAGACACAAGCATGTCTGAGAAATCTATGCAGCAGAAAACCTGAAGGCGGTGAATTAGCCACGCAAGGGAGGAGGAAAGGGAATGGATCAGACACCAAAGCCGCAGATGCAGCCCAAAGCTCCCTGTGGGACTCAGGGATAGAGGAGGAATCAGACTGAAAAGCGCACTTTCTGTAGCCCGTAGCATGCCTACCTGAGTAATCAGCATATACTATGGCAGTGGAACCCAGTGATCAGGACAGAGAGGAGGGTAGAGACAAAATACAGAGGCACGACAGCTGTTTTCTAGCAACTACCATTGTCAGACAGAATGCTGAGTCATGGAGGCTGGAAGCATCCCCCCGCCACCCTTCCAGAGCTTGCCTCCACACACACTCCCAGAGCTAGCAGTAAGCCCCAAGATTGCAGTTCTGAAAAACCTCAACAAGCTGCAAGAAAACTCAGATAGGCTGTTTGATGAACTCAGAAATGAAAACAGTGGACAACAGAAATACTTTACTAAAGAAACTGAAACTTTAAAAAAGAACCAAATAGAAATTCTGGAGCTCAAAACCTCAATAAAAGAGATGAATAATGAAATAGTAAGTTTAGGAGGTAGAGTGGACCAGATAGAGGGAAGAAATAATGATATCAAAGACAGAAATCTGGAAATGATGCAGATGGGAATAGAGAGAGATTTGAGAGTTAAAAAATAATGAAAAAATTCTACAGGAACTATCTGACACCATCATAAAGAGCAATATAAACAAAATGGGAATACCAAAAGAAAAAGAGAGGGAGAAGGGAACAGAGAGCCTATTCAAACAAATAATTGGCAAGAACTTCTAAAACCAATGGAAAGAACTGGATCCTCAAATTCAAGAAGCAAACAGAACACCTAATTTTCTCAACCCCAAAAGGCCTTCTCCAAGACACATTACATTAAAATTGTAAAAAATTAATGACAGAATTCTCAAAGCAGCCAAGGAAAACAAAATGGTAACCTATAAAAGAAAATCCTTTGATTATCACTGGATTTTAAAGCAGAAACTATTATCTAGGAGGGAGTAAAATCAAATATTCCAACTATTGTAAGGGAGAAATTACCAGTCAAGTTTCTGCATTCTCCTTTAAATATGAGGTAGAAATAAAGATCTTTTCATATATACAGAAGCTAAGGGAATTTTCTGCCATAAGGCCAGCATTACAAAAAATACTAGAGGGGGTTATTCTACTCGGAACTAAAAAACTAAAGAATACAAAACTATGAGTAAGATGACTAACAGACAGAATGGAAGTAGGCAATTACAACTGTTATTTAGAATAGGAGATTATACACTTAAATATAACATAAAGGTTAAAGGTAGTAAAAACAATGAAAAAAGGGAAGACAATAGCTACTGCAACTCATAAATGAACTCATAGCATAAATAGAAATAATTTGAAACAACAAAAAAGGAAAAGGGGAGGGAGTAAAGGTCTGAATTTGCAAAGATGAATGGAGATAAGATGCATTCAGAAGAAAAAGAACTACTGTACATATAAAACTTATTTTTACATAAACTTAACAGCAACCATACACACGCACACACACACACACATACACACACACACACACGCACACATACATATGACAGAACTGAGACACATAACAAAAAAAAGATGGAAGAGAGGAAATATCATAGAATATCACCAAACTAAAATAACAGAAAGACTCAAGGCAAAAAAACAATAGAGACACAGAGCTACTAGAAAACAAAATATAAAATAGTTATTGAAAAATAACCCTATATGTAAATGGATGGAACTCATCAATAAAAAGGCACAGAGTAGTATTTTGGATCAAAAAATCATATGCAGCTTTCAAGAGACACATCTCAGCTGAAAGGACAAATATAGACTCAAAGTGAAAGGGTGGAAAACGATATTCCAAACAAATGGTATCCAGAGAAAAGCTGATGTAGCCATACCTATATCTGACAAAATAAATTTCAAGATTAAAAAAAAAAGTACCAAGAGACAAAGATGAACACCCAATAATGATAAAGGGGGACAATACATCGAGAAGACAGAACACTCACCAATATACATGCTCCCAATCAGGGAGCTTCAAGATATATAAAGCAGCTACTAACAGAACTAAAGGGAAAACTGAAAAAAAAAAAAAAAAAACAATCATAGTAGAGGACCTGAATACCCCACTAGCTATAGATAGATCATCCAAAAAGAAAATCAATAAGGAAATGTCAACCTTAAATGACACATTCAACCAATTAGACATAATTGACACATACACAACCTCTCATCCAAAAATTCCAGATTATACATTCTCTAGTGCACATAGAACATTCTCAAGGATAGACCATATGTTGAGACACAAAACCAGCCTCAACAAATTTTAAAAGACTGAAATCATAGCAAGCATATTCTTTACCACAAGCATTGAAATTAAAGATCAACTGCTAAAAAAAAAGTGAGAAAAACAAGCATGTGGAGACCAAACAATATGCCACTAAAGAACAACTGTGTCAAAGAAGAAATAAAAGGAGAGATCAAGAGATACATAGTAGCAAGTAAGAATGAAAATACAACATATAAAAACTTTTGGGATTCGGCAAAAGCAATGATAAAAGTTCATATCAGTATCTAAAAAAACAAGTTAGTAGCTGCTTTATATGTCTTGATGCTCCCTGCTTTATATATCTTGATGATTCTTGATTGGGAGCATATATATTGATGAGTGTTATGTCTTCTTGATGTACTGTCCTCTTTATTGTTCTGCCTACCTAAAAACAAATAAACAAACAAGAACAATCCCAAATAAAAAACTTAACATTACATCTTTAAAAAACTAGAAAAAGAACAAAATAAGCAGTCCAAAGTCAGCAGAAAAAAGGAAATAATCAAAATTAGAACAGAATTAAATAAAATTGAGAACAGAAATACAATAGAAAATATTAATGCAACAAAGAGCTAGTTCTTTTAAAAAATCAACAAAATTAACAAAACCCTGGCTAGACTCACCAAGGAAAAAAGAGAAAAGACACAAATAAATTAAATCAGAAATGAAAGAAAAGAAGTTACGGCAGATACCACCAAAATTCAAAATATTGTATAAGAATACTATTCAAGATTATATGCCACCAAATTCAATAACTGAGAAGAAAAGGACAATATTTCAGAAATATTCAATCTTCCTAGACTGAATCACAAAGAACTAGAAAATCTAAATAGGCCAATCAACAGTAATGAAATTGAAACAATCATCAAAAACCTCCCAAAAAGTAAAAGTCCAGGACCAGATGGATTCACTAGTGATTTCTATCAAACTATTAAAGACGATTTAATACCTGTCCTCAAACATTTTCAAAAAGTGATGGAGGCAATACTTCCTAACTCATTTTATGAGGCCATTGCCTTGCTACCAAACCCTGGTAAGGAAGGATGACACAAAAAAGAAAACTATAAACCAATATCTCCCATGAATACAAATGCAAGATCCTAAACAAATTACTAACAAATCAAAAATAACAATACATTTAAAAGATTACATCTCACAATCAAATGAGGTTCATTCCAGGGGAACAAGATTGGTTCAACATATGCAAATCAACCAATGTGATATTCTACATAAACAAAACAAAGGATAAATTTATATGACCACATCAATAGATGCAGATAAAGCATTTGACAAGATACAACATCTATTTACGATTAAACACTTAATTAAATGTGTATAAAAGAAAAGTAAGTACCTCAACATAATAAAGTCCATATACAATAAACCTTTAGTTAACATCATACTTAATGGTGAAAAACTAAAAGCCTCACTCTAATATCCAGGAACAAGACAAGGTTGTCTGCAATTACCACTCTTATTCAATATGGTATTGAAAGTCATAGTTAAAGCAATCAGGCAAGAGGAAGAACTAAAAGGCATCCAAATTAAAAATGAAGAAGTCAAACTGACACTTTTTGCAGATGACAACTCTTTTTTTATTAAATTTATTGGGGTACAATTGATAAATAAAATTATATAGGTTCCAAGTGTAAAATTCAATAATATATAATATGTGTATTGCATTGTGTGTTCACCACCCAAAGTGAAATTTCCTTCTGTCGCCATATATTTGACCCTCTTTCCCCTTATCCACATCCCCCTTCTCTCCTTTCTCCCTATACCTACTATACTGTCATCTGTGTCTTTGAGTTTTGTCTTGTTCATTTGTTGCTTGCAGTTTTATATCCCACATATACGTAAAATCACAATTGTTTTTAAATAGTTATTAATATTTAGAAAGTGAATATCACCATAGTACGAATAGTCAATACTTCTAAAAGTATTTTTTAATGTAGAATTAAGCCTAGGATCAATATGTTTAATGTATTATTTGCATTTCATTGTATTGTGGAATAAGGCCCACAATAAGTGGTGCACCCTATATTAATTTCCTGAGTCTGTCATAAAAAATTACCACAAATGGGGTGGTTAAAACAACAGAAACTTATTCTATCAGTTTAGGAGGCCAAAAGTCCAAAATCCAAGTATTGTAAGGTCACACTATATCAGAAGACTCTAGAGGAGAATATTTTCTTGCTTTTTTCAACTTCCATTGGCTGTTGGCATTTCCTCTGGCTACATCAATCCAGCATCTGCCTTGATGTTCATGTGGCCTTCTCTTCTGCTCTTCATGCATCTCTCTTAAGGGCATTTGTTGTTGAAATTAAGATGTACCCAGATAACCCAGGATAATCTAATATTGAGCCTTTTAACTGAATTATATCTACAAAGACTCATTTGTTCAAATAAGATCACATGTAGTAATTCCAGGGATTAAAATGTAGACATACCCTTTTGGGGATCATCATTCAACCCATTATACTTCCTTTATATTATAGGGTTGTTTCTTAAAATTTAAAATAATTGATGTTTACCATTTATTTACTTGTTGGATTATTTTCTATCAATTGTCCAAATCATAAATGAATATATTACTATAAAATTTAAAATAATCCAGATGAAACAAAACTCACTTAGCCAAACTTAAGCACTTTGCACTATTTCTTTTTCCAAAAATAACCAGTATTATGAGTTTTATTTAGTAACCTCTCAGACCTTATTCCTTATGCAGTTATTAAATTTTTATAATAATTGAAATACATTTGTAATAATGCATAACAAATTTTTTGAAAATATCACATTTAGTAGAAAATTGCATAAAATGTTTATTGACAAGTTAATAGATAACTTCAAAACAAACATCCTACATAAACACCTTCTTATTCAAGTTAGGAACTGCTCCCCAAAGGCCTGAGAAATTTCCTTTTTTTTGATCATAACTCCTAGCGAAGCTCATATAAGCAGAAAGTAAAATGTTGCCAATGGTTGGGTAAGGAGAAATGGAGAGCTGCTGTTCAATGAGTATAAATTTTCAGTTGTAAAATTAAAATGTTCTAGAGGCCTACAAACATAATGCCTATATTTAACAGTACTTTATTATATATTTAAAATTTTGCAATGAAGGTATATCTCATGTTAAATAGTTTTTACAATTAAAAAACTTTAAGATGCTGCAAAAGTATTTAGAGGGAAATTTATAGCATGAAATCTCTGTGTTAGAAAAAAAGATAAATCTGAAATCATTAATGTAAAGTTACACATTAAGAAACTAGCAAATAAGAACAAATTAAACCTAAAGCAGGAAAAAAAAAGAAAAATTACAGGAGAGCAGAAATTGCTATAAACAGGGAAAAGCTTGTTCTTTGAAAAAAATCAATGAAATTGAAAACTTCTAGCCAGATTGAGCAAGCAAAAGAAGTGAGAAGGCAAAAATCACCAATATCAGGAATAAAAAAAAGAGAAACATTATTACTGATCTTACATACTAAAAGAATAAGAGTACTACAAAAAATTCAATGCCCATAAATGTAACAATTTAGATGTTAGCTATGGGCTTTTCATATATGGTCTTTATTGTGTTGAGATAAACTTCTTCTATACTTAGTTTTGAGAGTTTTTATCGTGAAAAGGTATTGAATTTTGTCGAATACTTTCTCTGCATATATTGAGATGGTCAAGTAATTTTTATTCTTTAATCTGGTTAATGTGGTATACTACACTAATTAATTTGCTTACTGTGTGAATCATTCTTGCATTCTAGGAGAAAAAAAAGAACCATCTGGTCATAGTATATGTGTGCTGAATTCAATGTGGTAGTATCTTATTGAAGGCTTTTATATCTGTGTTCATCAGGAATACTGGCCTATACTTTTTTCTCCTTGTGATGTCTTTCTTTGGAGTAATTCTGGCACTCAAATTAAATTTAGAAATGTTCACTTTTCTTTAATTTTTGGGGTGAGTTTACAATTTTTCTATGTTAATTCTTCTTTAAATGTTTTTTAGAACTGTAGCTATATGGTCCTGGGATTTTCTTTTTGTGGAGATTTTTGATTACTGATTCAAACTCATTATTCATTACTAATCAGCTTATATATTTTATTTTTTATGAGTCAGTCTTAATAGGTTGTATGTTTATAGAAATTTATTTCTTGCAGATTATCTAATTTGTTGAAATATAATTGCTAATAATAGTTTCATATGACCCTTTTCATTTTTCTTGAATAAGTTTTAATGTTCTCTCCTTTTAATTTTATTTGAGTGATCTCTGTTTTCCTAAGTTTGGTTAGGGGTTTGTAAATTTTATTTATCTTTTAAAAAACCCAACTCTTAAAAAAGAGGAAACATGGCAGATTGACAGACAACTCCAGATCTCTTCCCTTGAAACAACAATAAGCTGAATATCTAAAACTCAACAACAACAACAAAAAAACACTCAAACTGCACACCAGCATGATTGAGCATGGGATCTGCATATGAGAACTACCAGAGATCAAAACCCTGGGTGTTGGGCAGTGGACTGGGAGTAATAAAGAAGCTGCCTCTCGCATCCACCAGAGCTCCCTGCAAGAGGAGGGGAAGAGGAAAAGGAGCGGTGAGTTCGGGCAGTGACTTCCCTGAATATTCCTGCCTGGAATAGCTGTGGCTGTAGGGCCCAGTCATTAGGGCAGAAAGCAGAGAAGGAGGACAGGACCACAGAGAAACATAGCTGATTTTTGCTGGCCACAGATGCAAAACCAAGGCTGAGCCACAGCCTTCAACCCCCAACCCAAGGGCCCCGCATCCCATAACCTCTGAGACTGATCGCCACGGAGCCCCAGAATCTGAGCAAATGCTGCCAAGACTGTCGTTGACACTGACAGAGACTGAAACTGAGGTTAGCAAATGTGATCAAATATCAACAAGAAAATTTAAGAAGCATTATTAAGACTTTACGTAAAGCAGGAATCCAAGAGACACGCCACCTACTGGAAACCAAAAGAAAAGGGCCTTCTTTGCAACAGGCTAAAAAGACACCTTTATATAATAAATCTTCTTTCTGGAAAAACAATAGAATACACTTCCATTAATGCCCAGGTGGAGAAATAATCCATTAAAACAATGAACAACCAAGGTGACAAGACAGCTCAGAAAGAAAGAGAAAAATCTCCAGAAAATAAGCTTACAGACAAAGAAATATGTGACTTAAGTGACAGAGAATTCAGGATAGTACTTCTGAAAAAACTCCATGAGATCCAAAATAACTCAAATCAACAATTTTAGGAATTGAAAACACAACTATATGAGCAGAACAAGGAAATTGAAACCCTCAAAAAGAACCAAATAGAACTTCTGGAGATAAAAAACACACTGTAAGAGTTGAAATATAAAATAACAAGCTTGGGAATTAGAATGGAACAAAGGAGGAAAGGATCAGTGATATCAAACACAAAAATGTAAAAATAAATCAGAAGGAAGAAGAGAGAAACGGAAGAACGAAAAATAATGAAAGAGAAATATAAGAACTAGCTGTTGTCATCAGGAGAGGAAACGTAAGAATAATGGGCATTATCGAAGGTGAGGAAAAGGAACAGAGATTAGAAAGCATTTTCAGACAAATAGTTGACAAGAATTTCTAAACCTAAGGAATGAGCTGGAGCTTGGAACTCATGAAGTCAACAGAACACCCAATTATCTCAACTCAAAAAGGCCTTTAATGTGTCACCAAGAGATATTATATTAAAATTATCAAAAATAAATGACAAAGACAGAATTCTCAAGGCAGCCTGAGAGAACAAAATGGTAACTTATAAAGGAAAACCCATTAGATTATCCTCAGACTTCTCAGCACAAACCTTACAAGCAAAAAGGAATGGAATCAAATATTTAAACTATTAAGTGAAAGGAACTACCAGCCTAGAATAATGTATCCAGATAAGCTCTCCTTAATATGTGAGGAGAAATTAAGACTTTTCCAGACATACAAAAATTGAGAGAATTCTCGACTACAAAGCCTGTGCTACAGGAAATACTGAAAGAGGTCAGTTCAACTAAAACAAAATAACAAAAGAAATACATAATTAGAAGTAAAGTGACTATTGGGCAAATCAAAGCAGAAGAGTATGAGCCTTACTAAGAACAGGACTTTATAGGCTTAAATAGTAAGAAGAGAATTGTTATAACAAGATAGTAATGAATGTTCAGCATACATAAGAACAAATTGAGATAACAATGACTGAAAGGGGGGATTCAAAGATCTGAATTTGCAAAGGAGAATGAAGATAAGCCATCTGCAGAAGAAAATGTACACACACACACACACACACACACACACACACATATGACTATCCTTTACATATTCATAATAGTAACCACACACCAAAGATTCAGATCCATTGTATGTAACACAAAACAAGAAGGATCACAGGGAAACCCCACAAAAGCTAACCAAAATAAAGTAAACAGAAGCACAAGGACAAGGAAGCAATGGAAACACTGAGCTACCAGAAAGCAAAAGATAAAATGGCTATAAAAAGACCTTATATTTCAATAATCACCCAAAATGGAAAAAGACTGAACTCACCAATAAAATGGCAAAATGGATCAAAAAACTGAACCCAAGCATATGCTGCCTCCAGGACACACATCTCAGCTCCAAAGACAAATATACACTCAAAGCGAAAGGGTGGAAAATGAGATTTCAACCAAATGGCATTCAGAGAAAAGTGGGAATCGTGGTACTATTATCGGACGAAATAGACTTCAAAATAAAAAAGGTAAAGAAAGATACTGAGGGATACTTCATAATGATAAAGGGAATCATGCACTAAGAAGACATAACACTTATTAATATCTATGCTTCCAATCAGGGAGCCCCGAAATTTGTAAAGCAATTACTAACAGAAATAAAAGAAGAAACAGACCAAAACACTGTTGTAGTAGGGGACCTAAATAACCCAGTCTTGAATATGGACAGATCATCCAAACAGAAAATCAATAAGGAAATAACATCCTTAAATGAAACATTAGACCAACTGGACATAATTGACATTTACAGAGCCGTCCATCTCATAATAGCTGCTTATACGTTTTTCTCTAGTGCACATGGAACATTCTGAAGAATCGGCCACATACTGAGACACAGAGCCTCAGCAAATACAAGAGTGTTGTAATAATACCAACCATATTCTCTGATCATAATGCTTTCAAACTAGAGATCAATGGCAGAAACAATCAGGAAGAACCCCAAATACATGGAGATTAAACAGCATGCTACTGAAGAATAACTGGGTCAGAGAATTAATAAAACAGAGTCAAGAGATTTATAGAAGCGAATGATAATGATAGCACAACATATCAAAACTTTTGGGACATGGAACAAAGCAGTCATAAGAGGAAAGTTCATATCATTACAGTTCAATCTCCAAAAACAAGAGCGAGTCCAAATAAACATCCTAACACTTCATTTTAAAGGCTATAAAAGGAAGAACAAATGAAACCTAAAGTCAGCAGGAAGAAAGAAATAATCAAAATTAGAGTAGATATAAATGAAATTGAAACAACAAAAAAAAACGATAGAAAAATAAATGCAACAAAGAGCTGGTTCTTTGAAAAGGTTAATAAAATTGACAAACCTCTAACTAGACTCACTAAAGAAAAAAGAGAAAGGATACAAATAAACAAAATCAGGGATGAAAGAGGAGAAATTATGACTGACATCGCAGAAATACAAAGGATCACGCAGGAATACTATTAAAAAAAAGTATATAATAACAAATTTAATAACCTAGAAGAAATGGAACAGTACTTAGAAAAATACAATCTTCCTAGACTGAATCACGAAGATCAAAATAGACCGATCAGCAGTATGGAAATTAAAATAATCACCAAAAATCTACCAAAAAGTAAAAGTCCAGGACCAGATGGCTTCACCAGTTATACCAAACATTCAAAGATTTAATACCTATTCTCCTCAAACTCTTCCAAAAAATCAAAGAGGAGGCAGTACTTCCCAACTCATTTTATGAGGCCAATATTACCCTGATACCAAAACCTGGTAAGGATAACACACACACACACACACACACACACACACACACACACACACACACAGGAAACTATAGACCAATATCTCTCATGAACACAGCAAAAATCCTAAATAAGATGCTAGCGAACTGAAGACGGCAACATATTAAAAAGATTATACGCCATGATCAAGTGGGCTTCATCCCAGAGGCACAGAGTTGAGTCATCATACACAAATAAATTAATGTGATACACCACATAAACAAATTAAAAAATAAGAAATCATATGATCATATCAATAGATGCAAAAAAAAAAAAAGCTTTCCACAAGATACAGCATCCATTTATGATCAAAACACTTCACAAAATCGGTATAGAAAGAAAGCACCTAAACATAATAAAGCCCATTTATGACAAACCCTCAGCAAACCTTATACTTAATGGTGAAAAACTAAAAACCTTTCTCCTAAGATCAGGAACAAGGCAAGGCTGTCCACTATTGCAATTCTTATTCAGTATAACATTGGAGGTCCTAGTAAGTGCAATCAGACAAGAGAAAGATATAAAAGGTATCCAAATAGGAAATGAAGAAGTCAAATTGTCACTATTTGTGGATGACATGATTCTCTATACAGAAAACCCTAAAGACTCCACAAGAACACTATTAGAAACAATAAATGAATATAGCAAAATCTCTGGATAATCAACATTGAAAAATCCATAGTGTTCCTATACGCTAATAATAAAGTGTCAGAAAAATAAATGGAAAAAATAATTCCTTTTGCAATTGTAACAAAAAGAATAAAATACCTAGGAATAAATTTAACGAAACATGTGAAAGATGCATGTAATGAAAACTACGAGATCCTATTAAAAGAAAACAAAAAGATATAAAGAAATAGAAAGATATTCCATGTTCTTGGATTGGAAGAATCAACAGTTAAAATGACCTTATTAACTAAAGCATTATACAGATTTAATGCAATCCCTATCAAAATCCCATCAGCATTTTTAAAAGAAATAGAACAAAAAATAATCAGATTTGTATAGAAGCCCAAAAGACCCCGAATTGTCAAAGCCATGCTGAGAAAAAAAAAAAAAAACAGACTGGAGCCATCACTCTGCCTGACTTCATGATATTGGCAGCAAATCAGATACGCGGGCCAGTGGAACAGAATAGAGAGTCCAGAAGTAAACCCATATTTATATGGGCAAATAATTTTTGATGAAGAGACCGAAAACATACAGTGGAGAAAGGAAAGTCTCTTCAATAAATGGTGCTGGGAAACCTGAAGCCACCTGCAAAAGCATGAAACTACACTGTTGTCTAACACCACACACCAAATTTAACTCAGAATGCATTAAGGACCTGAATGTAAGACCTAAAACAGTAAAATGCATAGAAGAAACATAGGAACTAAATTCAAGGACCTTGGACTTAAAGAGGATTTTATGAATTTGAACTCAAAGGCAAGGGAAGTAAAAGCAAAAATAAATGCATGGAGTACACCAAACTAAAAAGCTTCTGCTCAGAGAAAGAAATCTTCAACAAGGTAAAAAGACAGCCATCCAAATGGGAAAATATATTTGCAAACAAGACCTCCGATAAGGGCCTGATATCCAAAATATACACAGAACTCATATGACTCAGTAACAAAAACAACAACAAATGATCCAACCAAAAAATGGACAGAGGACCTGAACAGACACTTCTCCCGAGAGGACATACAAATGGCTAACAAATATATGAAAAGATGTTCAACATTGTTAGCTTTTAGGGAAATGCAAATCAAAACCAAAATGAGATATCATCACCTACCTGTTAGAATAGCTATAATCAACAGGACAAGTAATAACAAATGTTGGAGAGGATGTGGAGAAAAAGGAACCCTTATACACTGCTGGTGGGACTGCAAATTGGTACAGCCACTATGGAAAACAGTATGGAGCTTCCTCAAAAAACTAAGAATTGATCTACCGTATGATCCAGCAATCCCTCTACTGGGTATTTACCCCAAAGACTTGAAAACTCATATCTGTAAAGATATTTGCACACTGATGTTCATAGCAGCATTATTCACAGTGGCCAGGACATGGAAGCAACCAAAGTGTCTTACAATAGATGATTGGCTAAAGAAGCTGTGATTCATATATGCAATGGAATATTACTCAGCCATAACAATGGAAGAAATACTGCCATTTGTGACAACATGAATGGACCTCAAGATAATCATGCTAACCCAAATAAGTCAGACAGAAAAAGTTAAAAATCACATGCTATCACTTATGTGTGAGATATAAACCTAAAAGCAACAAATGAGCAGGACAAACAAACAGAGATTCATGGACATGAACTATAGACTAGTGGTTACCTGAGGAGTGGGGTGGGGGAGGAGAGGGAAGGTAGGTGGTGAAAAGGGGTCAAATATAGGGAGATAGGGTGAGGGTGATATGGTTAAAGGGGATCAAATACATGGTAGCTAAAGTAAACTGGACTTTGGGTGGTAAACACAATGGATTATACAGATATCGAATTATATTGTACACCTGAAAATTATATAATTTTATTAACCAATGTTACCCCCATAAACTTGAGAGAATTAATTAATTAATTAATTAATTAATTAATTTAAAAATAATAATAATAAAAGTGGGGGTGTTTGAGGTCTTTCTTTTTTAAAAGGTAGGCATTTGTTGCTATAAAATTCCTTCTAATTACTGCTTTTGCTGTTTCCAGAAGTTTGAGATGATTGAGTGTTTGTTGTTAGTTAGTTAGTTTGTTTCAAGGTATTAAATAATTTTTGTTTTGACTACTTCTGTGAATCAACGGTTGTAATGAGTACATTTTTTTGGTGAGGACTTCTTTTTTTCCCCCAGCTTTATTGAAGTATAGTAGACAATTTGTTGTTCATTGTACAATTCAATAAGTTTTTTTTTCAATTATAGTTAGCATACAATAATATATTAGTTTCAGTCATACAGCATAGTGATTAGAGATCTATATAACTCACAAAATGGTCACCCAACTAAATGAGGTGCCCTTCTGCCCCTTTAAATACTTATTACAATGTTGTTAACTATTTACCTTATGCTATATTTTATATCACCATGTCTATTCTGTAACTATCCATTTGTAATTTTTAATCAATTTGCCCATTTTAACCATCCCACCAACCCCTTCAAAATATTCTCTGTATCTATGAGTTTGGTTCCACTTTTGTTGTTGTTGTTGTTGTTGATTTTCTTCTTTAGATACCACATGTATGTAAAATCATGTGGTATTTGTCTTTCTCTATCTGACTTATTTCATTCAGCGCAATACTCTCTAGGTATCTCCTTCCTTTTTTTATCTCCTTCCTTTTAGTCTATGTGTGTCTTTTAATCTGAAGTGAGTCTCTTGTAGGCAGCATATGTAAAGGTCTTGTTTTCTTATTCATTCAGTCACTCTATCTTTTGGTTGGAGCACTTAATTCTTTTCCATTTGAGGTATTTATTGCCAAGAATATACTTATTACCATTCTTAATTCCTGTTTTTGATGCATGTTTTTTCTTCTTAAAGAAGTCCCTCCAACATTTCCTGTAATGCTGGCTTGGTGGTGATAAATTCCTTTAGCTTATTTTTGTCTGAGAAGCTCTATATCTGTCCTTCAACTCTAAATGATAATTTTGCTAAATAAACTATTCCTGATTGTAGGTATTGGGTTTTCAACACTTTGAATGTTTTGTGCCAAGCCCTTCTGTCCTGCAAAGTTTCTTTTGAGAAGTCAGCTGCCGGTCTTATAGGTGCTCTCTTGTAGGTAACTAACTGCTTTCTTCTTGCTCCTTTTAAGATTCTCTTTTTGTATCTAACCTTTGGCATTTTAATATGATGTGTCTTGGTGTGGGCCTCTTTGGGTTCCTGATTTTGGGGACTCTCTGTGCTTCCTGGGGTTTTATGTCTATTTCCAGGTCTATCACCAGGTTAAGGAAGTTTTCCATCATTATTTCTTCAAATATATATTCAACTTCTTGTTCTCTCTCTTCAAGTACCCCTATGACACTGATGTTACTTTTAATTTTGTCGCATGGGCTCCTTAAATTATTATTATAGTCTTGGTTACTTTTTTATTGCCCTTCTGATCGGGTGTCCTTGGATTCCTTATCTTCTATATTGGTGATTTTATCCTCTTCTTCCTCCACTCTGTTGATTCCCTCTAATATACTCTTCATCTCAGATATTGTAATCATCATTTCTGACTGGTTCTCTTTTACAATTTCCATTTCCTTTTTTATTTTTTACCTCTTTGTTAAAGTTCTCACTGAGTTCATCTACACTTCCCCTAAGTTCATTGAGCACCTTTATAAGCAGTGTTTGGAACTCTGCATCTGTGAGATTGCTTGACTCCATTTTTCCTGGATCTCTATTCTGTTCTTTCATGTGGCTTCTGCTTCTTTGTCTTCCCATTTTGGGCTGCCTTTCTGTGTCTGTTTCTCTGTACTAATCAAAGTTTCTAAGTCTCCCAGTTTTATTAGCATGACTTGTGTAGTAGGTGTCCAGCAGCACAGTCCTGAGAAGGGTAACTGCAGGCCAAGTTTAGCCCCAGCCTGTGCCCCTCCAGGACCACCTATTAAGATTCAGCACACAATTTACAGATATTGTGCTTATAGTTGCCTCAAGAAGCCACACCAGAAACCAAGGCCAGTGTGAGTCTTGGCACTGCTCAGCAAGTGGCACAGGACTTGACAAGGACACAACTGAATGTGGCTTGGGTGGGGCTGTGAGTTGGAGGAGGCAGAGTTCAGGGAATCCTCTGGGTGGAACAACCTCTGTTATACAGTTTGATGACTTCTCAGCTATGGTGGCACTGAGTCTGCACACTGAGAAGGGGGAGGGCTTAAGAGAGGAACAATGGACACCATCAGCATTTCTGCCTGGTAGAAAGCCTTGCTTCTGGCCCTCACTCTGACAACTCAGTGTCCCCTTGTAAGTCCCTGGTGACCCCCCAAGCAGTTGACCTGATACTGGTGCACAGAGTAAGCAGGTCCATCAATGGGAAAGTCCAAACTGGGACATGGCCCCTTTAAAAGGCTTTGTCCCACTCAGCCACTGGTATCTGGGTAGACTTATGCCTTTGCCCCCTCATACCTCCAACCATTGCAGGGTGATTTCTTATTCCTCTCCCTAGTTGTAGGACTTCTTTTCATCTATACCCCCAGGTGACTGTACTTACTGTTTCCTCTGTGTTTCTGTCTCAATTCTGATGTGGTCACAAGAGAAAATGAGTGAAGCCTCAATCATCTATGCCATTTTGCTCTTTCATGAGTGTTTTAAATTTCTCTACATTTATGAATTTTTAAATTTTTCTTATCAATTTCTAGTCTCATTGCACTGTGGTCAGAAATAATACTCAGTATAATTTCAATGCCTTTTTAAGTTTGTTAAGTCTTGTTTGTATAAGCACACATTTATTTCTGGACAATCTATTCTATTACATTGGTCTATATGTTTATCTTTAGGCTGCTACCACATTGTTTTAATTACTGAAGTTTTGTAATATATACCAAAATCAGAAAGTGTGAAAACCCCATCTTTCTTTTTTTTCCCATCTTTATTGAAATATAATAGACAATTAGTTGCTTGTATTTACATTGTACAATTCACTGAGGATTTTTTTCAATGATAGTTGGCATGCAATAATATACCAGTTTCAGTTGTATAGCTTAGGGATCAGAGATCCATATAACTCCCACTAAATCTAGTACCCCTCTTCCCCCTTACATATTTATTACATTATTAACTATCTTCTCTATGCTACACACTACATCTCCACATCTATTCAGCAACTATCCATTTGTACCACTTAATCCCTTTGCCTTTTTTTGTCCCCTGCAAACCCCCTCCCATCTAGTATGCCTCTAAATATTCTCTGTACCTATAAGTTTATTTCCACATTTGTTGTTGTTGTTGCTGTTCATGATGATGATTTTGTTCTTTAGATTCTACACATACGTGAAATCATGAAATATCTGTATTTCTCGTTCTGACACATTTCATTCTGCGCAATACCCTCTAGGTCCATCAAGGCAATATCTTTTTCAATACCCTTCCTTTTAGTCTGTGTGTGTCTTTTAATCTGAAGTGAATCTCTTGTAGGCAGCATATGCAGGGGTCTTGTTTTCTTATCCATTCAGCCACTCTATCTTTTGGTTGGAGCACTTGATTCTTTTCCATTTGAGGTACTTGTTAATAGGAATGCAGTTATTACCATTCTTTATTCCCGTTTTTGATACATGTTTTTTCATCTTTAAAAAGTCCCTCCAACATTTCCTATAATACTGACTTGGTGGTGATAAATTCCTTTAGCTTATTTTTTGTCTGAGAAGCTCTTTATCTGCCTTTCCACTCTAAATGATAGCTTTGCCAGGAAAAGTATTCTTGGTTATAAATCCTGGGTTTTACTCACGTCAAATATTTTGTACCAAGTCCTTCTGTCTTGCAAAGTTTCTTTTGAGAAATCACCTGCTGGTCTTATGGGTTCTCTCTTGTAGGTAACTAACTGCTTTTCTCTTGCTGCTTTTAAGATTCTTTCATTGTATTTAACCTTTGACATTTTAATTATGATGTGTCTTGGTGTGGGCCTCTTTGGATCCCTGAGTTTTGTAATTCTCTGAGATTCTTGGGGTTTTTTGTCCATTTCGTTCACCAGGTTAGAAAAGTTTTCCATCATTATTTCTTCAAATAGCTCTTCAACATCTTTTTTTTTTTTTAGGTACCCCTATGACATGGATATTTTTACATTTAATAATATGACGTAGGCTCCTTAAATTATTATTATAGTCTTGGCTTCTTTTTTCTTGCCATTCTGATTGAATGTCCTTGGCTTTCCCTTCCTCTGCATAGGTCATTTGATCCTCTTTTTTATTCACTTTGTTTTTTCCATTTAATATACTTCTCATCTCAGATAACGTGTTCTTCATTTCTGACTGGTTCTCTTTTATAATTTCTATTTACATTTTTCTGTTTTTATTCTCTTTGCTAAAGTTCTCACTAAATTCATCTACACTTCCCAAATGTTCATTGAGCATCATTATAAGCAGTGTTTTGAACTCTGCAGCTGTTAGATTACTTGACTCCATTATATCTGGATCTCTGTTCTGTTCTTTCATATGAACTGCTTCTTTGTCATCCCATTTTGGCTGCCTTTCTGTGTCTGTTTCTATGTACTAATCAAAGCTCCTAAGTTTCTGGTCTTATTAGCATGGCTTTGTGTAGTAGGTGTTTAGTCCTAGCGTGTGCCCCTCAGGGGCCACCTGTTAAGTTTCTGCAAGCAATCCACAGATGCTCTGCTTATAGTTGCTTATAGGCCACATCAGAAACCATGGTCAGCTTCCCACAGTGTGAGTCTAGGTAGCTCAGAAAGGAGCACCTGACTAAGCAAGGATGCACCTGGATGTAGCTTGGGTGTGGTTGTGAGTTGGAGGAGCAAAGTTTCAGGGAATCTTCTGGATTTTATCCAGTTTGATGACATCTCAGCTATGGTGGTGCTGCATCTGCACACTGGGAGAGGGGTGGGCTCAAGAGAGGAAAAATGGATACCGCTGGCACTTCTATAAAAAGCGAGTCTCACCTTGTCCCTCACTCAAACAATTCAGTGTCCCTCTGTAATTCCCTGGTGCCCATGTGCAGCCTAACTGGCACTGGTACTCAGAAAGTCCACTCATGGACACAGCCACAAGAAAGTCTTCTCATGGACATTGACCCTTTAAGATGCTTCTGTTGGCTGTTGCTGACACAGCCTCTGTCCCACTAGACTGCTAGGGACCAGGCAGCCTCGCCCCATCCTACCTTCTGCTGTACAAGGTGATTTCTTAGTTCTTTCCCTAGTTGTATGGTTTATTCATTTAGATCTCGGAAAATTTTTCCTTGCTGTTTACTCCTTGTGTCTGTCACAACTTTGTTTGGTCACCAGAGGGATGAATAAAGCCTCTATCACCTATGCCATTTTCCCCCACTCTGCTTTATTTTTTTTTTTTTCAAGATTGCTTTGGCTGTTTAGGAACATTTGTGTCTCTGTATGACTTTTGGTATTGTTTTTTTTTCCTTCTATTTCCATATTTATAAAATCACTAAAAACTTGATAAAGATAACATTGAATTTGTAGATTGCTTTGAGTAGGATGGACATTTAAATAATATTAAATCTTCCAATTAATGAACACAGTGTATCTTTTCATTTATTTGTCTTTTTAAAATTTTTTTATAAAAGTTTTGTAGTTTTCAGTATACAAGTCTTTTATCTCTTTATTTTTAAGTATTTTATTCTTTTTTTATGTTACTGTAAATGAGACTGTTTTCATGTTATCTGAAAACAAAGATAATTTCACTTCTTCTGTGCCTATTGGATGTCTTTGTTTTTGCTTTTTACTCTTAATTGTTCTCAGTGTGTCTTTCAATACTATGTTGAATGGAAGCTGCACAAGTAGGCACCCTTGACTTGTTCCTGATTTTAGGGGAAAAGCTTTCAGCTTTGCCACTGAGTATGATATTAACTGTGGATGTGCATATATGGTTTTTATCATATTCAGGACATTTATTTTTAATCTTAGTTTATTGAGTGTTTTCTGTTATCATAAAAATGTGTTGACTTATGTCAAATACATTTTTGCATCAATTCAGATAATCATCTGTTTTTCCCGTTTCATTCTAAAAATGTGATGTATTAATTGATACTCATGTTAATTCTCTTTGCATTTTGGGAAATAAATCCCACTTGCTTGTGGTAATAATCCTTTTATTTTACTGCTGAGTTTGCTAATATTTTGTAGGGGATTGTCACATCAATATTTATGAGAGATGTTGGTGTGTGTTTTTCTCTTCTTATAGTGTTTTAGCCTGGCTATATTATAAAAAAAACTGTTGGGCTCATAGCATCAGTCAAGACATATTCTCTCCTCTTCAATTTTTTATTATTATTAAAGTCATTGGGGTAACATTGGTTAGTAAAAGTATATAGGTTTCTAGATAATACATCATCTTTTTTATAGTTAATTTTGGTGTATGGTGACAGTAGTCTAGTTTCTTTTGCATACGGTTTTCCAGTTCTCCTAGCATCATTTATTGAAGAGGCTTTCTTTCCTTCGTTGTATATTTTTGGCTCCTTTGTCAAAAATTATTTTCCCAGGGAGAGAAAAAAAAATGGCATAGATAATAGAGGCTCTGACATCCCTCTGGTGACCAAATCGAAGTTGTGACAATAACAAGGAGCAGCAGCAAGGAATAATTGCCTGGGATCCAGATGAACAAGCCATATAACTAAGAGAAATACAAAAAATCACCCTGTAATAGCAGAAGTTAGGACGGGGCAAGGACGCAGGGCTGCTGGGTCGAGTAGCTGAGTGAAACAGAGGATGTGGCAGCAGCAGCAGCAGTGGCAGTAGAAGTGCAAGACGCCTCTTAAAGTGGCCGTGTCTACGAGCAGATTTTCATGGTGACAGACCTGCTTGCTCTGAGCACCAGTACCAATTTGGCTGAGCACAGAGGCACCAGGGACTTACAGGGAGACATTGTCAAAGTGAGGGTCAATGCAAGACTCACCCTGTACAGAAGTGCCAGTGGTGTCCATTGTTCCCTGTTGAGCCCTCCCTCCTCCCAGTGACTGGACACAGAGCTGCCATAACCATGAAGTCATCAAACTGGATAACAGAGGTCACTCTATCCAGAGCATTCCCTGAAACTCCACTTCTCCCAACTCACAGCCCCACCCAGGCCACATCCAGGTATATCCTCAGCAAGTCATGTGCTCCTTTCTGAGTAGCACTCATAATAGAGCCAGCTGGCCTCAGTTTCTGGTGTGGCCTGTTGAGGCAACGATAAGCACAGCCATCTGTGGATTTCTTGCTAATCTTAACAGGTGGCCCTGGAGGGGCAGAAGCTTAGGCTAAATTCGGCCTACAGCTAAACCCCTCTTAGGATTGTGCCTCTTAGGATTGAACACCTACTTCACAATATACACTAATAAGACCAGAAGACTTAAGAGCTTTGTTTAGTACATAGAAACAAACATAGAAAGGCACCCAAAATGAGAACACAAAGAAGCAGAAGCCATGTGAGACAGAACAGAGATCCAGATGGAGTCAAGTAATCTAACAGATAACAGTGTTCGAAACACTGGTTATAAAGATGCTCAATGAACTTTTGGGAAGTGTAGACAAATTCAATGAGAACTTTAACAAAGAGATTAAAAAAACATAAAAATGTAAATTGAAATTATAAAAGAGAACCAGTCAGAAATGAAAAACACATTATCTGAGATGAGAAGTACATTAAATGGAATAAACAAAGGAATGAACAAAGTGAATAAAGAAAAGGATTGAATGACCTATCTAGAGGACAAGAAAGCCAAAAACAGGCAATTAGAATGGCAAGAAAAAAGATGTCAAGACTAAAAAAATAACTTAAGGAGACTAATTAGAGTCCAAATATCTGTCTGATTGGTGTACCTGAAGGAAAACAAGATGTTGAACAGATGTTTAAAGAAATAATGATGGAAAACTTCCCTAACTTGATGAAGGAAATGGACATAAAAACCCAGGAAGCTCAGAGAATTCCGAAAATCAGAGATCCAAAGAGGCACACACCAAAACACATCATAATTAAAATGCCAAATGTTAACTACAAAGAAAGAATATTAAAGAGAAAAACAGATAATTACTTATAAAGGAACACCAATAGACAGCTGATTTCTCAAAAGGAATTTTGCAGGACAGAAGGGCTTGGCACAAAACATCTCACAGGATGAAGACCCAAGAGATACAACCAAGAATAATTTATTCAGCAAAGTTATCATTTAGAGTTGAAGAACAGATAGAGAGCTTCTCAGATAAAAATAAGCTAAAGAAATTCATCACCACCAAGTCAGTATTACAGGAAATGTTGGAGGGGCTTCATTAAGAAGAAAAAACACATATCAAAAACAGGAATAAAGAATGGAGAACACAGTCCATTGGCTGGGGAAGCGACGCTATTAATGGGTGTGTTCACTTCATCTCACAGGCAGCTACCAGTAAAGAGAAGGCTGACATGTACCTGATGCTGAAGACACCCTGGGTCTAGTCCCACAGTGAAGCTTGTTTGGGGTGAAAAACATAGCAAAGTGAGAGATATCCCTAGATCTCTCCTCTTGAACCAAAAATAAACTAAACATCTAAAACTAAACAAAAAACACACGATCTGCACACCAGCATGTCTGAGCATGGGATTTGTGCATAAGAGCTACCACAGAAACATGGTGAAGTGAGAGACATCCCTATATCTCTCCCCTTGAAACAACAATAAGCCAAGCATCTAAATATCAACAACAACAACAAAAAACACCCAAACTGCACACCAGCACGTGTCAGTGTCAGATCTGCGAATAAAAGTTACCACAGGTCAGAACCCGGGGTGTCGGGTGGTGGACTGGGACAAATAAAGAACCTGTCTCTTGCAGCTGCCGAGTTCCCTGTTGGAGGAGCGGGAGGGAAGAAGGAGCAACGAGTTCCCTGAACAGACCTGCCTGACAGAGCTGTGAGTTCCACACAGCCAGCAGCAATTCCTAGTCATCAGAGCAGAAAGCAGAGAAACGGGACAGCAGAAAAACAACAGTTGATTTTTACTGACCGTGGTTGCAAAACCAAAGCTGAGCCACAACCACCAACTTCAATTACCTGAACCCAAAAAGGCCTTCTCCAAGACATATTGTATTAAAATTATCAAAAATCAATGACAAAGATAAAATTTTCAGGGCAGCCAATGAGAATAAAATGGTAAAATATAAAGAAAAACCCAGTAGATTATCCTTGGACTTCTCAACACAAATCTTACAAGCCAGAAAAGAGTGGAATCATATATTCAAACAATTAAGTGAAAGAAACTACCAGCCTAGAATAATGTATCCGGCTAAGCTCTCTTTTAGATTTGAAGGAGAAAGTAAGAACTTTCAAGACATACAGAAATTGAGGAAATTCTCTACTATGAGGCCTACACTATAAGAAATATTGAGAGGGGTCAGCTTACCTAAAACAATTTAAAAAATACATAATTAGGAGTAAAGTGACTATCACACAAATAGAAGCAGAGGAGTGCAACTCTTACTAAGAACAGAGCATTACAAGCTTAAATAATAAGAAGAGAATTGCTATAGCAAAATAATAATGAAAATTCAGCATACATAGAAACAAATTGAGAAAACAATGACTGAAAAAGGGAGGATTCAAAGATCCAAATTCTCAAAGGAGAAATGGAGATAAGGCATGTGCAGAAGAAAGTGGATGACTGTAATACATAACTATTCTTTACCCATTTATAATAGTAACCACACACAGAACATTCAGAACTGAAGTATATAACATAAAACAAGAAGAAGCAGAGGCAAAACCCACAAAAGCCAACCAAAATAAAGAAAACAGAAACACAAGGACAAGGAAGCAATAGAAACATCAAGCTACTAGAAAGCAAAAGATAAAATGGCTACAAGAAGACCTCATATTTCAATAATCACTCTAAATGTAAATGGACTGAACTCACCAATAAAAAGCCACAGAGTTGCAGATTGGATCAAAAAACAAAACTCAACTATATGCTGCCTCCAGGACACACATCTCAGCTCCAAAGACAAATATACACTCAAAGTGAAAGGGTGGAAAAGAAGATTTCAAGCAAATGGCATTCAGAGAAAAGTGGGAATAGCGGTACTAATATCAGATGAAATAGACTTCAAAATAAAAAAGGTAAAGAAAGATACTGAGGAACACTTCATAATGAAAAAGGGAATCATGCACCAAGAAGACATAACACTTATTAATATCTATGCATTCAATCAAGGAACCCCAAAATATGTAAAGAAATTACTAACAGAACTAAAGGGAGAAAAGACCAAAACACTATCATAGTAGGGGACCTAAATACCCCACTCTCGAATATGAACAGATCATCCAGACAGAAAATCAATACGGAAATAACATCCTTAAGTGACAAATTAGACAAACTAGACATAATTGACATTTACAGAGCCTTCCATCCCAAAACAGCTGCTTATACATTTTTCTCTCGTAACATGGAATATCCTCAAGAATCAACCCCATACTGTGAAACAGAGATAGCCTCAACAAATATAAGAGGGTTTAAATGATACCAATCATATTCACTGACCACAGTGCTTTGAAACTAGAGATCAATTGAAAAACAAAATCAAGAAAAACCACAAGTACATGGAGATTAAACAACATGCTACTGAAGAATAACTGGGTCAGAGAAGAAATAAAAAGAGTGATCAAGAGATACATAGAAATGAATGATAATGATAGTACAACATATCAAAACTTTTGGGACATGGAAAAAAGCAGTCTTAAGAGGAAGGTTCATGTCATTACAGGCCTATGTCCAAAAACAAGAATGAGCCCAAATAAAAAACATAACATGTCATCTTTAAAAACTAGAAAAGGAAGAACAAATGAAGCCTAAAATCAGCAGAAGGAAAGAAATCGTCAAAATTAGAGCAAAAATAAATGAAATTGAAAACAAAAAAAACAATAGAAAGAATAAATATGACAAAGAGCTGGTTCTTTGAGAAGGTTAATAAAATTGACAACTCCCTGACTAGAAAAAAGAGAAAGAACACAAATAAACAAAATCAGAGATGAAAGAGGGAAAATTACAACTGACAAGAGAAATACAAATGATCGTATAAAAATACTATGAAAGAGTATATAACACCAAATTTAATAGCCTAGAAGAAATGGACTGGTACTTAGAAAAATTCAACCTTCCTAGGCTGTATCAAGAAGCTCTTAAAAAACTAAATAGACCAGCAGTATTGAAATTGAAACAATCATCAAAAACATACCAAAAGGTAAAAGTCCAAGACCAGATAGATGGCTTTACCAGTGAATTCTACCAATCATTCAAAGAATATGTAAGACCTATTCTCCTCAAACTCTTACAAAAAATCGAAGAGGAGGCAATATTTTCACTCATATTATGAGGCAAATATCATCCTGATACCAAAACCTGATAAGGATAACACACACACAAAAAAACTACAGACTAATACTTCTCATGAACCCAGTTGCAAAAATCCTAGTAAGATACAAGTGAACCAAATACAGCAACATATTCAAAAGACTATACACCACAATCAAGGGGGCTTCATCCCAAAGGCACAGGGATGGTTCAACATACACAAATCAATTAATTTGATGCATCACATAAGGAAATTTTAAAAAAAGAATCATCTGATCGTATCAATAGATACAGAAAGAGCCATCAACAAGATACAGCACCCATTTGTGATCAAAACTCTTAATAAAATCGGTATAGAAGTACTGTAACATAATAAAGATCATATATGACAAACCATCAGCCAACATTATACTTAATGGTGGAAAACTAAAAACCTTCCCTCTAACATCAGGAACAAGGCAAGGTTGTCCACTATCGCCTCTGTTATTCATTATAACATTGGAGGTCCTAGAGAGTGCAATCAGACAAGAGAAAGATATAAAAGGCATCCAAATAGAAAACAAAGAAGTCAATCTGCCACTATTTGCAGATGACATGATTCTCTATACAGAAAACCCTAAAGACTCCACAAGAATGCTACTAGAAACAATAAGCAAATACAGTAAAGTCTCTGGACACAAAATCAACATTGAAAAATCCATAGCATTCCTATACTCTAATAATAAAGCATCAGAAAAAGAAGTGGAAAAATAATTCCTTTTGCAATTACAACAAAAAGAATAAAATACCTAGGAATAAATTTAATGAAACATGTGAAGGACCTACATAATGAAAACTACAAGACCCTATTAAAAGAAATAGAAGAAGATACAAAGAAATGGAAAGATATTTTGTGTTCGTGGATTAGAAGAATCAGCATAGTTAAAATGACCATATCACATAAAGCATTATACAAATTTAATGCGATCCTCATCAAAATCTTATAGGCATTTTTTTAAAAAGTAGAACAAAAAATCATCAGATTTATATGAAAGCACAAAAGACCCCGAATTGCCAAAGCCATACTGAGGGGAAAAAAAAAACGAGGCTGGAGGCATCACTGGGGCCAACTTTAAATTATACTACAAAGTGACAGTAATCAGAAAGGCATGATATTGCAGCAAAACAGACACAGGAACCAGTGGAACAGAATCAAGAGTCCAGAAGAAATCCATATTTATATGGGCAAATAATTTTCAATAAAGAATTCAAAAACATACAGTGGAGAAAGGAAAGCCTCTTCAATAAATGGTACTGGGAAAATGGAAGGCCACCTGCAAAAGAAGGAAACTAGATTGCTGTCTATCACCACATACCAAAATTAACTCAAAATGGATTAAGGACCTGAATATAAGATCCAAAACAATAAAATGCATAGAAGAAAACATAGGAAATAAACTCAAGGACCTTGGACTTAAAGAGGATTTTATGAATTGGACCTCAAAGGCTAGTGAAGTAAAAGCAAAAATAAACAAATGGGACTACATCAAACTAAAAAACTTCTGCTTAGCAAAGGAAACTGTCAATGAAGTAAAGAGACAGCCATCCAAATGGGAAAATATATTTGCAAGCAACACCTCCGATAAGGGCCTAATATCCAAAATATACACAGAACTCATACAACTCAGTAACAACAACAACAACAAACAAACAAATGATCCAACCAAAAAATGGATAGAGGACCTGAACAGACACTTCTCCCCAGAGGACATACAAATGGCCAACAAATACATGAAAAGATGCTCAACATCACTAGCTATTAGGGAAATGTAAATCAAAACCAAAATGAGATATCATTGCACACCTGTTAGAATAGCTATAATCAACAGGACGAGTAATAACAATGTTGAAGAGAATATGGAGAAAAAGGAATCCTGATACACTGCTGTTGGGACTGCAAATTGGTACAGCCACTATGGAAAACAGTATGGAGCTTCCTTGAAAAACTAAGAATTGATCTACTATATAATCCAGCAATCCCTCTACTGGATATTTACCCCAAAGTTTTGAAAACCCATATTCAAAAAAATATTTGCACACTGATGTTCATAGCAGCATTATTCACAGTGTCCAGAACATGGAAGCAACCAAAGTGTCCTACAATAGATTACTGGCTAAAGAAGCTGTGGCACATATATACAATGGAATATTATTCATCCATAAGAACAGATGAAATACTGTCATTTGTGACAACATGGATGGACCTCGAAATAATCATGCTAAGCTAAATAAGCCAGACAAAAAGTTGAAAATCACATGCTATCACTTATGTGTGGGCTATAAACCTAAAAGCAACAAATGAGCAGGACAAACAAACAGAGACTCATGGATATGGACTATAGACTAGTGGTTACCAGATGACTGTAGACTAGTGGTTTCTAGTGGGGTAGGGGATGATGGAGGATGTAGACAGGGTAAAGGGGGTCAAGTATAGGGTTTAGGGGGAGGGTGAAGTGGTTAAAGGGGATCAAATACATGGTAGCTGAAGGAAAGTGGACTTGGGATGGTAAACACACAATACAATATACAGATGTCAAATTATAATGTACACCTTTAAATTATATAACTGTATTAACCATTGTTACCCTAATAAACTTAATTTTTAGAAAACGAAAAAATATGGCAAGGAAATAGGCAACTTGATACAAAATGGCAATTTTATAATAAGAAGAGAACAATACTTGATTAGAGAACAGTAAAATCTGAGAGGAAAGGTTTCAATTGTCTTTAAAGAATATTACAATTTAGTCTATGGAGAAAGATGAAAAATCCTTAAAATAAGAAAAGCTTTTAATTAAAATAAGAAAACACTAACCTGGCTTCTTTGTTTATTTGATCACCATATCCCACTGTTTTCACAACAGTTAATTTCAACTGAACATTGCTTTCCTGAAGTTCATATGTCTGAATTTTAAGTTCAATATTTGAATAAAAGTGTGAAGATTTTTTGTCTTTCAAATTAGTATTAAACAATGTGTCAATCAGTGTTGATTTTCCAATTCCTGTTTCCCCTGTAATAAAGATAGATACATCAAAAAGGAGTGTAAGATGGCTGAGAAGGAGAAACTTCTGAACCCTTATGGTGGTATAAAAGGTCCCAAATACTTCAAAGACAGAGATGTCCTTAAAACTGTATATGTTAATCCTGACACCTTCAGTCATTAACAGAATATAACAAGAAAGTAAATATACACAAAGATATATCTGATTTTGAAAAGCACTGAAACATTTAAAGAAAAAATGTTTAAATGACATGGCTAGAAGATGAAATCAATGAAAGATATGTTCTTTAATTAACAGCACAGTGTTACACTGATGAAGATAAGTTGAAATGAGCATTTGGAAAAATTAAGTAATAATTCAGATGAGAAGTTTAGCACTTACCCACACAGAGAATATTAAAAGAGAATCCTTGTTGAATAGATCTGTTCACCAACTGATGAGGCAAACATTCAAAACCAAAATGACCAAGCATAGTTAAGCAACGAATATTATCTTCTCTTTGCTTAAGAAAAATAAAATAAAATTTTAATTAAAAAGGAAACATAAATGAAAACATAATTATAATATTTCAAAGAAATTTGGATTATCATTTGATTATCATATCTCAGGCAAGATGAAATGAAGTAAATTTGTGAGCAAAGAAACCTTTGTTCAGACACACACATTTTGCTATCATTTTTATAAATAGTAACTCTATCTGTAATCACACTCAAAGATATTGTGTTTCTAAATCTAAAAATAGGAAATTAAAGAAATACCAAAATGAAGTTCAGTGTATTACTCTAAAATAATAAATTATTTTTAAGAAAAAATTTAAAAATTAGCATCCTTTCATTCTGTTTCAGTGTGTTAATATATCTAAGCAACTCAATATATGTTAACACATGTAAGGAAACCAAAGTCAATTTGAAATTTTTTAAAAAGGCAACAAAAACTTTGACTTTAAATTTTTCATACACCCTCTGAGAACTCTTGTTTTATCAAATTGTTAAATGAATCTATTGCTAATAACACCAACCTAGAAAATTAGAAATCCATAAATATTACACATAAAGTTACCAATTGATTCTTTTTAAATGGTGGAAAAAATAATTCAAAGAAGGATTAACTGTCTATACCAATTTAATCCCTGAAAACCTCTCTGAAACGACTACAAAATTTCACAAATGCTTTCTATAGAAACTGTTTACTTGAGCTCTGTTTTTAACATTCAAATATATGACTCCCTGAAATAAGAGAATATCCAAATAAATAATGATACATTTATTCACACATTGGGACATTCTTAAGTTATCAGAGCTATTTATGGCAAGTGCTTTAATAAATTGAAGAATATTCATGTGAAAATATTAAGTCAAAAAGGTAAGGTACGAAATTGTGTGTACATTCCTTCTTTATGGTGATATCATAGTAACTTATAGCATTTTACCTCCTCACACATTAACAATCAAAACAACTGTTTTGAAGGCAATGGAAGAAAAAAAGGCAAAATGGGAAGAAATTAAACCCTGGAAACAAGAGTAGCATAATAAATGAAACCACATTTATCCACATAGTCTCATGAATCTACTCCCCGGTGAATGAGGTGTTTAGGAAGTAGAGCATAAGCACAGAGTGACAATCTTGGGCTGAGAAGTCTAAGATACTGGGGAAACCAAAATACCAGAATATTGAGAAAGAAATCCTGAAAGAAGAAGTCACAGAGAGGAGAAACCCAAATCTAAAATTTTAGAATACTGGACTAAGCCTAACTCTGCATATGCAGCCATTACTACAAAAAAGATTAGTGGAAATTGAGAGAACAGTTGTCATTCTGAAACTGCTGAGCTGGTATTTTAGAATTGGTCCTGTGAGGTCCTAAGGAAACAGAGTTTAAAGTTCAAGCTTCTCTCAAGTTATGTAAGTTTTATAAACACGTTGGACTTTTTATTTAATCTCTTAAAACCCCTTGCTATAGAATTAAAGACTACATTCTTAGTCAAAGGGTTACTTCTAGATCAAAGGGTATAACTAAAATAGATCTACCTTTATAAAGCATAGTACCATGACTCAACAGGGTCCAAATGACTTGCCAGTAATCTGACTGCCTGTTGAACAAAATATAATACTCTTTAGAGAAATACAGTAACAGAATACAGACATTTTACAATATATTTGCCACAGTACTCAATGAATAATCAAAATTACTAAATGTAAAGAAGCAGGGAAAAAAATGTATTCATAGCCAAAAAACACAATCATTGGAAAGCCCCACACAATGAGAATACTGGAATTGTCAGACACATACTATAAAATAACTACTATGAATATGCTTAAGAATATACATAGAAAGGTGGATATAATAGATAAAGTGATGGATAATTTTGGAATAGGTATAAAAATTCCAAAAGTAAATGGAAACCAGAATGGGAAAATACAATATCTGAAATAAAACAATTATTTAAATGAGACAGTTTTTCTTCCAGCGTCACAAATTACACATCCAACCTTCCCACATATAATTAGAAACTGCAAAAAATAAATACACAATGATCTGAAGAACTGGAGAGTGAACAAAAGTGGGCAGATACTGAAGAGGAGACCAAACTTAGAAGAAGAGGTGGCATGATGAGTTTTTATCTAGATAAATTTTAGCTTAAGTATAAGTCAAAGGAAGTGCCACACAAGATATCAAATATTCTAATACAAATCTCCTAGTCATTTTTACATGAAGGACTAAAGAAAAGGGCTTCTTAGAGAAACCACAGTGGCTGAAGAATAAGAATAGAATCTCAGAAGATAAGAAGAGAGAAGGGTCTCAAATTCTGTATATGTACCATACGAAAGTTTCAGGCTGAACCCTAAAGCAGAATGTATGAAAATGGTTATAAACAGTTCAGTCATAGGTGAAAAAACTTAATTGATATTTGAGCTGCCATACAAGAGATATATTTTCCTTTTGAGACAAAACAAGGTAATTGCCTGCTAAATCAACACTCTTTGGAAGAATATGATAGAATCTTGAAATTGAAGTGTAATATTTAAATATTCATGTTATAGTCTAAAATTACTGATATTGGGTCTCAAAACAATCAGTGAAAATTACCTACATGTTAGAATTGCTAAGAGGGATTTTAAAGCAGCTATTATGAATGTGCTTAAGGATGTAAAGGACAGTATGCATGCAATGAGCTAAAAGACAAAAATCTCACGAGAGAAATAAAAACTATAAAATTAAAGTTTGACTTTCCATGGTGAACACACAATACAATATACATATGATGTATTATTGAATTGTACACTTGAAACCTATATAATTTTATTAACCAATGTGACCCCAATAAATGTAATTAAAAAATAGACATCAAAGAAGTATAAGTATTCACTTATAAAAGTAAATAGGCCAAATTGGGAGGAGGAAGATGGCAGACTAGGTAAAAGCAGGGTTCACCTCCTCCCAGGTCCACATTGAAATTACAACCAAATTATAAAATAAACAACATGGAGAATCACCTGAAGCCCAGCTGATCATAACATGTAATTCTGATAATAAAGAAGGAGCCACAAAAAAGCCAGTAGGAGGGGCAAAACCCTGACTCTAGCTCGACCCGCACCCATGGGTGGTGGAGGATCACTGGAAGGGAGAGCAAGGTTGCAGAGGCTTCCCTGAAGGAGAGGGGATTCCTGATCTCATTCAGGAAAGAGGAGTTTCCAATAACTCTGACTGTAAAAACCAGAGGGGATTCCGGCCATCTGGGTGAGACGAAAGTAGACTGAAACTCTAGATGCCCCTTTGAAGGGCCACGCACAGACTTTCTGACCTGCGGACACTCACCCAGGACACTGGTGGTGGGTCAGAGGCTTGCGTGGGGTTCATACTGAGAAAGTCTGCATTACCTGGCACTAGAACAAGAGCTGGACAGACAGCCACCATTGTGCTTTAGTCTGGCTCCTCTGCGGGGCAATCTATAGGCCATTCCAGCTTGACTGTGCAGACTTCTCCCACAGGGCCATTAGGAAGTGTTGGCCTGTGGAGATCAGCCCACCCCACCCAACCTGCAGATTGCCTGGGGCTTTTATTACTGGATGGCTGCCACACCCTGTACCAATTCAGAGCCAAACATTCACAGCTGATAGCCAACACTGTGAACTCGCAATTCGGAGGCAGTTTCAGGCAGGTCACTGTTGTCAACATGAGCTTGAGAGGATCTTGGGGATCTCTGGGCTACACTCAGAGAGCAGCTGGTCTTGCTGTGATCTGGGACTTCTGTGGGAACGTGCAAACGGTTACCCAAGTTGCGGCAAGATTGAGGAAGTATTGATCTGAAGGCCATTATCTCCCTGAGACCCCATCCCACCCAACCCACAAATTACCCCAGGCAGGCTGGCCCACTGACACTAAATCACCATGGCCCTGTCCCCTCCCCACCTTCTCCCAATCTACACAAGCAACAAACTTTGGCTATCACAGAGCTGGCACTGCATGGATATCAGTTACAGGAAGACCTCTGCTGCCTGCAAGAGTTGCAATATTGTGTCCGGGGATCACAGGGATCCGTGGTACTGCCTCAGATGGCAGTTGTGCTCACTGTGATCTGTGACTACAGCGGGAAAGCCTGAGCACAGAAGTCGAAGCAACACTAAGGTTGTATTGGCCTGATGGCCCTTGTCTCCCTGAGATCCCACTTCAACCAAGCCACAAAGTGCCTACAGGACATTGACAGGCAGCCTCCCCTGTCCTGCTTGTCTCTGGGGTTGTGCATTCTGCACAGGCAACAGACCTTAGCTAGTGCAGTGAGAGCATTTTGGGGAAAACAGTTGTGGGCAGACCACTGCTGTCTGTATGAGCTGCAATATCTCTTGAGGGATTGCAAGGGTCTATGAGACTGCCCCAGACAGCTGCTTGTCTCCAGGAGATCTGTGATGACTGCGGGAATGTGCAAACAGAAATTGCAGAAAACTGAGGCTATTGGCCTGATGGCCCTTGATTCCCTGAGCTTTTGTCCCATCCAATAAACAAAGTGCCCACCACACATTGATAAGCAGCTGCCTCTGACCAGGGGTGGTGCATTCAGGCCCAAGGTGGGCAGCAGCTGGCCTTGCTATGATTGGAAAATTGTACAGGAAGCCACAAAGACAGTGCTGCCATGTAAACTGACACTGCAGTGGCCTTAGGAAATTTACTCAATAGTTCCAGGTGATTCCCAGGGTCCCTGCACTACCCTATATGCATATTACCCAGAGGCTCTTTCAGTTTCAGAGATTTACAGACAACTGACAGGCAGTGTCAGGCCTTGAGGAGAACTGGTCTCTCTGATAACTGCCCTACATCAGGACAGGGGATAACTAGACCATGCCTATAGTGTTGTCTCTTCCACTTACCTATAGATCCAGCATAGGCAACAATCATCTGCAGATCACTTTGTAGCTCCCACCAGGTAGCCCTGAGAAATCAAAAGGAGCACCTGATCTTGGCATACAGGGGAGCTCCTCCGAAGGGGCCATCAAACCAATGCATCCAGAGGCTGGCACTAGACCACAACAGAGCAAATCCTGGTACAAAGAGTAGCTTCAACAAGTACACAAGCCTGCTAGGGCAAATTCCACTCAATTGGGTCATCCCCCACACAGCAACTCTTACCCTGTGGGTATAGCCAATTCCCACAATTAGTCAGTCTCAGCATTAATCCCATCCACTGATGTACTAACAACAATAAGGCTTTAGCTACAACAGAAGATCACACATAATCCACACAAAGATCATGTCCAGAGTCAATGGCAAAAGAGATCAGGGAGAATGTGCCACTGGGCCACACAGAACACCTTCCACTTTAGGACATCGGGACAAGGCTGAGAGATGAAACAAATATTCCTGACACATAGCAATGAACACAGAGAGGCTAACAAAATGATAAAATAAAGAAACATACCCCAAATGAAATGACAGAGGAAAACTCCAGAAAATAAACTAAATTAAATAAATGCAAGCAACCTATCAGAGATAGAGTTCAAAATAATGGTTATAAGGATGCTCAATGAACTTAGGGGAGAAATGGATGAGCACATTGAGAACCTCAAGAGAGACAGAGTAAGCATTAAAAATGACATAGAAACCATAAAAAACAGACAGAAATGAAGAATACAATAACTGAAATGAAGAATACCCTAGAAGGATTTGAGAGTAGATTGAATGAAGCAGAAGATTGAATCAACAAACTGGAAGACAAGGTAGCAGGATACACCCAATAAGAACAACAAAAAAGGAAAAAGAATTTTAAAAAATGAGGGATAGTTTAAGAGACCTCTGGGACAACATGAAGCATAGTAATATCCAGACCACAGGAGTACCCAAAGGAGAAGAGCAAGAGAAAGGGACTGAGAATCTATTTAAAGAAATAATGACAGAACACTTCCCTAATCTGGGAAAGAAATTAGACATACAAGTTCAGGAAGCAAAGAGTCAAACAAGAAGAATTCAAACAGACCTGCACCAAGACATATCATAATTAAAATGCCAAAAGATAAAGAGAGAATCTTAAAAGAAGCAAGAGAAAGGCAGTGAGTTACTTACAAGTGTACCCCCATAAGACCGTCTGCTGATTTCTCAATAGAAACTTTGCAGGCCAGAAGGGACTAGCAAGAAATATTCGAAGTTATGAAAAATAAGAATCTACAACCATGAAAACTCTACCTCACAAGGCTTTCCATTAAAATGGAAAGTGAGATGAAGAGTTTCTCAGATAGGGAAAAGTTTAAGGAATTCATCACCAACAAGCCAGTATTACAAGAAATGTTAAAGGGACTTCTGTAAAAAGAGAGGAGGTAAAAAAAAAAAAAGAAAACACAAATATGAATAATAAAATGGCAGTAACTATGTACCTATCACTAATCACTTTAAATGTAAAAGGTTAATGCTTCAATCAAAAGACATAGAGTAGCCAAATGGATAAGAAAACAAGACCCATGCATATGTTGTCTACAAGAGACCCACTTCAAATCAAATGATGCATACAGACTGAAAGTAAAGGGATGGAAAAAGATATTTCATGCAAATGGAAATTAAAATATATATATATATGCACCCAACATAGGAGCACCTACATGCATAAAGTGATTATTAGCTGACATAAAAGGAGAGATCAGTAGTAATACACTCATAGTAGGAGACTTTAACACCCCATTGACACCAATAGACAGATCTTCCAGGAAAAGAATCAACTAGAAACAATGGTCCTAAAAGACACACTAGAGCGGATGGATTTATTAGATATTTTCAGAGTGTTCTACCCCAAAGCAGCAAAATATACATTCTTCTCAAGTGCACAGAGACCATTTTCAAGGATAGACCACATGTTAGGACACAACTCAAGTCAAAATAAATTTAAGAAGATTGAAATCATATCAACCATCTTCTCTGATCACAATGGTATTAAATTAGATATCGACTACAAGAAAAAAAAACTAGAAAATACACAAACGCATAGAGGCTAAATAAAATGGTACTAAACAATGGATGGGTTATCAATGAGACCAAGGAAAAAATCAAAAGATACCTAAAGGCAAATGAAAATGAAAACACAAAAACTCATAATCTATGGGACACAGCAAAAGTAGTCCTAAGAGAGAAATTCATAGCAATACAGGCCTACCTCAAGAAATAAGAAAAAGCTCAAATAAATAATCTAACCTCACAATTAAAAGAACTAGAAAAGGAACAGCAAACAAAGCCAAAAGTGAATAGAATGAAGGAAATAATAAAGATCAGAGCAGAAATAAAATAGAGTCTAGAAAAACAATGCAAAAGATGAATGAAACTAATAGAGGGTTCTTTGAACAGATGAAGAATATTGACAGACCCTTAACCAGACTCATCAAGGAAAAAAAGAGAGAGGACTCAAATAAATAAAATCAGAAATGAAAGAGGAGAAATAACTGTGGACTCCATGCTAAACAAAGGATCATAATAAAATATGAAGAGCAATTGTATGCCAACAAATTGGACAATCTGGAAGACGGATACATTCCTAGAAACATACAATCTCCCAAATCTGAGTCAAAAAAAAAAAAAAACCACGAAAATCTGAGCCGAACGATAACTACCAGTGAAATTGAATCACTAATTAAAAACCTCACAAAAAATAAAGTCCTGGACCAGATGTCTTCATAGACGAATTCTACCAAACATTCAAAGAAGAATTAACACCTATTCTTCACAAACTATTCCAAAAATTTCAAGAAGAGGGAAGGCTCCCTAATTCCTTTTGAGGCCATCATTACCTTGATTCCAAAACCAAATAAAAACATTACAAAAAAAGAAAACTATAGGCCAATATTTCTTATTAACATTGATGCTAAAATCCTGAACAAAATATTAGTAAACTAAATTCAACAATATATTAAAAAATCATGCACCATGATCAAGTTGGATTTATTCCTGGGATGCAAGGTTGGTTCAATATCTGCAAATCAATTAAGTGACACACTACATTAACAAATAGATAAAAAACCATATGATCATATCAATAGATGCAAAAAAAAATCACGATAAAAACTCTCAGCAAAGTAGGAATAGAGGGAAAGTAATCTCAACATAATAAATGCCATATATGACAAACCTATAGTGAATATCATACTCAACGGGGAAAGGCTAAAAGCATTTTCCATATGATCAGGAATAAGACAAAGATGCTCACTTTCACCACTCCTCTTCAATGTTGTATTGGAAGTCCTAGCCACAACAATAAGACAAGAAAGAGAAATAAAAGGTATTTGAATTGGAAAGGAAGAAGTAAAACTCTAGTTATTTGCCTATGACATAATACTATATATAGAGAACCCTAAGATTCCACCAAAAAAAACTGTTAGAACTGATCAATGAATTCAGTAAAGTAGCAGGTTACAAAATACACAGAAGTCAGTGGCATTTTTATATGCTAATGATGAACTTTCAGAAAGAGAAATTAAGAAAATAATCCCATTTACAATTGCATTAAAAACAATAAAATATCTGGGATTCAAATTAACCAAAGAGGATAAAAGTTGTTCTCAGAAAATTATGTCATTGAAAAAAGAAATTGAAGAAGATACAAATAAATGGAAGCATATACTGTGTTCATGGGTAGGAAGAATCTACATCATTGAAATGGCCATACTACTCAAAGCAATCTATCAATTTAATGCAATCCCTATCAACAAACCAATGGCATTTTTCAGAGAGCTAAAACAAATAATCTTAAAATTTATATGGAACCATAAAAGATTCCGAATAACCACAGCAATCTTGAGAAAGAAGAACTTTGGAGGTATCACACTACCTGATATCAAAATATACTATAAGGCTACAGTAATCAAAACAGCATGGTACTGGCATAAAAACAGATACAATGATCAATGAAACAAAGTAGAGAGGCCAGAAATAAATCCACACCTATATGCTCACTTACTATATAACAAAGAAAGCAAGAATACATGATGAGGTAAAGACAGTCCCTTCAATAAATGGTGTTGGAAAAATTGGACAGATACATGCAAAAAAAAAAACTGGACCATCTTTTCACACCATGTACAAGAATAGATTCAAAATGGATTAAGAACTTACTTGTAAGACCTGAAACCATAAAACTTCTAGAAGAAAACATAGGCAGTAATCTTCTGATATTTTTACTAGTAATTTATTTTCAGACGTATGTCCTCAGGCAAGGGAAACAAAAGAAAGAATAAACAAATGAGACCATATCAAACTAAAAAGGTTTTGCACAGCAAAGGAAATCATCAACCAAACAAAAAGACAACTGACTGAATGAGAGAATATATTCACTTATGATATATCTGATAACAGGTTAATACCCAAAATATATTTAAAAACTCATACAACTCAATGACAAAACAAACAAACAAACAAATAATCCTATAAAAAATGGTAAGAAAACCTGAACATATATTTCTCCAAAGAGGAAATATAGATGGTCAATAGACATATGAAAAGATGCTCAAGGTCACTAATCATCAGAGAAATACAAATTAAAACCACAATAAGATATCTCCTCACACCTGTCCGAATAGCTATTGTCAATAAATCAAAGAAGAGCACATGTTGGTGAAGACGTGGAGAAAAGGGAACTCTCATACACTGTTGGTAGGATTGCAAATTGGTACAGTCATTATGGAAAACAGTCTAGAGGTCTCTCAAAAAATTAAAAAAGGATATCCTTTTTGACTCCACGATTGCATTTCTGGGTATTTATCCAAAGAAAACCAAAGCAATAGTTTGTAAAGATCTATGCAGCCCTATGTTCACTACAGCTCTGTTCACAATAGGCAAGATATGGAAACAACCTAAATGCCCATTTACAGCTGATTGGATAAAGAAGTCATGCTTTACATATACAATGGAATATTACTCAGCCATTAAAAAAAATAAAACCCTACCATTCACAATGACATGGATGAACCTAGAGGTAGTTAGGCTGAGTGAAATAAGTCAGACAGAGAAAGTTAATACCATATGATTTCACTTACATGAAAAAGCTAAGGGATAAAAAGAACGAACTAATCAAAACAGACTCACAAATATAGAGGACAATTTGGTGATGGATAGAGGAGAGGAGAATTTGGGGGGACTGGGAGAATGGGGTGAAGGGTTAAAGTATACAAATTAGTAGTTGATAAATGGTCACAGGGATGGGGAGCATGGCATAGGGAATGCAGTTAGCATTAATGTATTGGCTAGGTGGAGAGCCAGAGGAGAGAAGAGCAATTAGGAGGATCATTAAACTATATAAATGTCTAACCAATGTACTGCATACTTGAAACTAATAAAATAAAATTAAGAAAAAAAGAAAATTCAAATTATATCAAGCATATTTTCCAATTACAATGGCACGAAACTAGAAATCATTTACAAGAAAAATCTGAAATATACACATAGAGATGAAGGCTAAATAACCTGCTATTAAACAATGAATGGGTTAACAATGTGATCAAGGAAGAAATCAAAAGATAGCTAGAGACAAATAAAAATGAAAACACAACAACTCAAAGTCCATGGGACACAGTGAAAGCAGTTTTATGAGGTAAATTCACAGCAATACAAATCTACTTCAAAATAAAAAAAAATTCTCTCAAATAAATAATCTAATTTTACTCCTTAAAAAATGAAAAAAGGACAACAAACAAAGCACAGAGTAGAAGAAAATAATAAAATCAGAGCAGAAAGAAAAAAATGGAGTCTAAAAAACAATACAAAAGACAAAACAATACAAATTGACAAAACCAAGAGCTGGTTCTTTGAAAATAAAAACAAAATTGATAAACCTTTAAGTAGAAAAGAAAAAGAAAAAAAAGGAGAGAACCCAAGTAAATGACATCAGAAATGAAAGATAAGTGACAACTGATTCCACAGAAATACAAAAAAAAATTATTTTAAAAAATACTACAAGCAATTATATGCCAACATACTGGACATCCTGGAAGAAATGGATGAATTCCTAGAAACATACAATCTTCTAAGATTGAATCAAGAAGAAACAGGAAATCTCAATAGACTGATTACTACTAATGAAATCAAACCAGTAATCAAAAAACTCCCAACAATCAAAAGTCCTGAACCAAATTTTTTCAGAAGTGAGTTTGTCAAACACTCAAAAAAGAATTAACACCAATCTTCCCAAACTACTCCAAAAAATTCAAGAGGATGTAAAGTTCCCAAGCTCATTTTACAAGGTCACCATTACCCTGATTCCAAAACTAGGCAAAGACATCACACACAAAAAAATTATAGGCCAATGTCCCTGATGAACATAGAATGCAAAAAATCCCCAACAAAACATTGGCAAATGAATTCAGTAATACATTAAAAAGGTTATACACCATGATCAAGTAGGATTTATCCATGGGTTGCAAGATTGGTTCAATAGCCACGAATCAATTAATGTGATATACCACATTAACAATTTGAAACATAAAAATCATATAATTCTAGATGGAGAGCCAGAGGAGAGAAAGAGAAATTAGGGGGATCGTTTTTATAAACTATATAAATGTCTAACTAATGTACTGCATATTCGAAGCTAATAAAATAAAATTTTCAAAAATTCTCCACAGAAAACAATAACTTCAAGCTTATGCTTTTTTAGTAGAAAATGGAGTATTTAAATTCCAAATTTCTAGTGGCTGTGTCAAAAAACAGTTCAGTCATGCACATGCAATTATATATAAAACACAATATCATAAAGTAAACACATGCTAACAAATAAGCTTGTCCTCGTAAGTAATGCTTTAATTTTCTGACATATACAGGAACTCACATTTAATAAATTTACTTCAACCAAAAAAAATCATATAAGTACGTCAATAGATGCAGAAAAAACTTTTAACAAAATCCAGCATATGTTTATGATTAAAACTCTCAGCAAAGTGGGAATAGAGGGTACATACCTCATCATAATAGAGGCCATGTATGACAAACCCACAGCTAACATTATACTCAATGGTGAAAAGCTAAAAGCATTTTTCTTAGATCAGGAACATGGATGTCCACTCTCACTACTTTTATTCAACATAGTATTGGAAGTTCTAGCCACAGCAACCAGACTAGAAAAAGAAATAAAAATCATCTAAATTGGAAAAGAAGTAAAGCCATCATTATTTGCAGATGACATGATACTATATAGAGAGAACTTTAAATATTCCAATTAAAAAATAATTGTTGGAACTGATAAATTCAGTAAAGTAGCAGGATACACAATTAATATCCAGAAATTGGTTGGAGTTTTATACACCTATAATAAACTATCAGAAAGAGAAATTAAAAAAATAATCTTATTTACAATTGCATTGAAGAAATACCAAGGAATAAATTTAACCAAGGAGGTAAAAGACCTGTACACAGAAAATTGTAAGTCATTAAAGAGAGAAATTGAAGAAGATGCAAATAAAGGGAATCATAACCATGCTCATGGATAGGAAGAATTAACATCATTAAAATGTTTAAACCACCCAAGAAATCTATAGATTCAGTGCAATCCCTATCAAAATGCCAATGGCATTTTTCACAGAACTAGAACAAATAACCCTAATATTTATATGGAACCAAAAAGGGCCCAAAGAGCCACAGCAAACTTGAGAAAGAAGAACAAGGTTGGAGGTATCATGCTACCCATATCAAACTATAGTACAAGGCTATAGTAATCAAAACAGCATGGTACTGGCCAAAAAACAGATATACAAATCAATGAAACAGAATAGAAAGCCCAGAAATAAATCCATGACTATATGGTCATTTAATCTATGACAAAGGATACAAGAATATATAATAAGATAAAGACAGTCTATTCAATAAATGATGTTGGGAAAACCAAAAAGATACATGCAAAAAAAAAATGAGACTGGATCACCTTTTTACACCATATATAAGAATAAACTCAAAATACATTAAAGACTTAAATGTAAGACCTGAACAATAAAACTAGGAGAAAACATAGGCAGCAAATCCTCTGACATTACTCTTACTAATTTTTTCTGATATATCTCCTCAAGCAAGGAAAATGAGCAAAAAAGAAAAATAAATAAATGGGACTACATTAAACTAAAAAGGTTTTGCACAGCAAAGGAGACCATCAACAAAATGAAAAAACAACTTACTGAATGAGAGAAAATATTTGCCAATGATACATCCAATAAAAGGTTAATATCCAAATGTAAAAAGAACTCCTACAACTCAACACCAAAAGAATCAAACAATACAATTAAAAATGGGCAAATGATCTAAATAGGCATTTCTCTAAAAAGGACATACAGATGGTCATATACTCATGAAAAGAGGTTCAACATCACTAATTACCAGAGAAACGCAAATTAAGACTACAATTAGATATTACCTCACACCTGTCAGAATGGCTATCATCAATAAATCCAGAAAGAATAAGTGTTGGTGAGGATATGGAGAAAAGGGAACCCTGATACATTGTTGGTGGGATTGCAAATTGGTACAGTCACTTTGGAAAAAAGTATGGAGTTTCCTCAAAAAATTATAAATAGACATACCTTATGACCCAGGATTCCATTTCTGGAAATTTATCCCAAAAAATCCAAAATCTAATTTGAAAAGATATATGCACCCCTATGTTCACTCCAGCACTATTTACAATAGCCAAGATATGACAGCAACCTACATGTCCATCAATAGAAGATTGGATAAAGAAGATATGGTACATCTATACAATAGAATATTAGCCATTAAAAAATGAAATCTTACCATTTGCAACAATATGGATAGACCTAGAGGGTATCATGCTAAGTGAAATTAGTCAGACAGAAAAAGAAAACTGTCATGTGATCTTACTTATATGTGGGATCTGAAGACCAAAATAAACACATGAACAAAACAGACTCATAGATACAGAACACAAACTGGTGATTGTCAGATTGGAGGAGTTAGGGGCCTGGGTGAAAAAGGTGAAGGAATTAAGAAGTATAATTTGGTAGTTACACACAGTCATAGAGATGTAAAATACAGAATAGGGAATATAGTCGTTAATATTGTTAATAACTATGTATAGTGCCACATGCATACTAGACTCATTGGAGGAACCACTTCATAAAATATATAGATGTCTAACCACTATGCTGTACACTTGAAGCTAACACAAAGTAATATTGAATGTCAACTCTAATTAAAAAATAAAATTTTTAACTAAAATATATAACAAAGTACTTTGTTTAAGAAGTCCACTAAAATAACAACAAACTAAAAATACATAGGAATTAAATTAATAAAAGATATGTAAGGTATTTAAACTGAAAACTAAAAAGAATGATGAGAGCAAAAAAGGTAAAACTAAATAAATGAAAATATAGATTAGGTTTATACATTGAAAAAAAAACATAATATTAAGATGTCCTTTTCTCCCTATATAAAAAGATTCAAATGCAATCCTATAAGCACAGGAAAATCTATTTTAATGGCACCTACTAGCCAAATGTTGCATATGTAAGCATCAACATTAATAAGTGTGGGATTACTGTTCTTCCATTCCAAGTTTATATTTTCTTTCTACCACTTCCTGGATCACTCTGTTATGAGGCTCTTATTTGAATTCAGTAATAAAAGAAAAATAGATTTACTATGTCATGTTTTTAGCATAAAAACTGGTGGTGGGACTGCAAATTGGTATAGCCACTATGGAAAACAGTATGGAGCTTCCTCAAAAAACTAAGAATTGATCTACCGTATGATCCAGCAATCCCTCTACTGGGTATTTACCCCAAGGACTTGAAAACCCATATGCAAAAAGATATTTGCACACCGATGTTCATAGCAGCATTATTCACAGTGGCCAGGACATGGAAGCAACCAAAGTGTCCTACAATAGATGACTGGCTAAAGAAGCTGTGATACATATATACAATGGAATGTTACTCAGCCATAAGAACAGATGAAATACTGCCATTTGCGACAACATGGATGGACCTCGAGATAATCATGCTAAGCAATATAAGCCAGACAGAAAAAGTTGAAAATCACATGCTATCACTTATGTGTGGGATATAAACCTAAAAGCAACAAATGAGCAGGACAAATAAACAGAGATTCATGGACATGAACTGTAGACTAGTGGTTACCAGAGGGTAGGGGATGGGGGAAGAGGGGGAAGGTAGATGAGGTAAAGAGGGTCAAATATAGGAGGGTAAATGGGATTAAATATATGGTAGCTGAAGGAAATTGGACTGGATGGTAAACACACAATAGAATATACAGATGTCAAATTATATTGTACACCTGAAAATTATATAATTGTATTAACCAATGTAACCCCAATAAACTTAATTTAAAAAGGCAAAAAATAGTTTGAATAATGTGGTCAAAAATCAAAATTATTTAAAATCTTATCTTCACAAAGAAAGCATAGAATTGGCAGTCCTAAATAAAAGCATGCTCCAAATACTTTTTTAAAACATTCTTTGCATAGAAAATAAAATGATGCTATTTCTTTTCCACAGCAATCTAATATGATAGATACATTAGATGTAAGAACATCTGTATTAAATTGATAGTATCATTATGATCATTATTAGAATTAACTTAATCTTCTCATGTCAAAAGAAGGAGTTAAGATCCAAACAGTCTCTCAATAGTTGTTGGTGAATGAACAGTGAGTGAATAGTAGGGATAGGACTTGAGCCCTAAATACCAGGAATTAACCACAGATTAATTGATAGGAATTCCATATTTAAAGAGAGCATATTTAGCATATTAAACTGAAAATATAATCAAATAAGAAATAAGAAAAAAATATCCAAATCTTTACTATTTGTGCTTTTAGAAGATAGGGTTTTATATATGTAGTAAATTCTGAGTTCTCTGCTTTTGAAGGGAACATTCTGATCCACATTATCTGAAGATTATTTTAATGTAACAATAATAGATTTGGACACTCCACTATCCACTCTGGTCTAGACTTCCTTGTAACATACTTTTCTCATTTTTTAATCTGTAGTTCAGGGAGGTATCAGATCAAAGTGCTTTGTACATCAATAGAACAAAATATAGCCCATCGTCTTATCAAGAAAAGGCTAGAAACCTTGGCCTCATTAGCACCCAGTTCTCACAACAGAACAAGCATAGAAAGGAGGGATTTCCAAAGTATCATCACTATTACTTAACAAATGCCTTCTAATAAGACAAAAGTTTTTTCTTAAAGTATTTATTTTTATAAAATGCCAGTATCTATGTAGAAAACAAATATTTCAGATTCTACTAATTTGGAATTTGTAATCATTCAAATCTTGTTCTTAAATTCACCTTTTCACTGTCTACAAATACAGCAAATTAAGAAGTAAACAAGGTAGGTGTATAAAAATATAAGGTTTAACCTACTATAAAAGAATTACTTCATATGTAGTCACAAGAAACTGAGGTGCTAAAAATAGATTATTTTAATCCCTGATAGCAAGTACATACGGATTACATGTAGTAAATGAGATAATGTATATAAATTCATAGGCTATAAACTATAAAAACCTCTACAAGTTCTGACAAGCCCTGATATTTAACCTGTACTCACTGAACTCTGTTTTCTATTGGAATTGAAAAAAGTTAGCTGAATAAGAAATTCACTAGTCATTGTGAGCCTTTGGGACAGTCGCTTTTGTCCGTTTTTTTTTTTTCTTTTGTAAAATGAGATCGTTTGACTAGGTGACCTTAAAATTCTTTCATACTCTAATATTCTTTTAGTCGAGTCTTATTTATGAAGAGCCTACAATTTTAATGAGAATAAAAGCCATGCAGAAATTTTAAAATTTTTGTTAATATTGTACCAAGTATCTAAATTATAGAAAAGTCAATAAATAATATAGGAACTTGATAGATGACTGTGGTGTGGAGTAAAGGATAGATGGAGAATAGATGACTGTGGTGTGGAGTAAAGATAATTCAAAAAGACTGCAGTTTGCAATGACATGGATGGACCTACAGGTTATTATGCTGGGTGAAATAAGTCAGATAGAGAAAGATAAATACCATATGATTTCACTTATATGCAGAATCTAAAGAACAAAAAGAACAAACTAATTGAAAACTGACTCACAAAAATAGAGGACAATCTGATGATGGCTAGAGGGGAGAGGAGTAGAAGGGCTGAGAGAAAGTGTGAAGGGTTAAAGTACAAATTAGTAGTTTGATAGATGGTCATGAGAACAGAGAGCACAGCATAGGGAATGCAGTCAGCAGTGATGTAATGGCTATGTGTAAAGTAAAGAGAATCAGGGAGATCATTTCTAAAATATATAAATATTTAATCAATGTACTGTATACTTGAAACTAATAATAAAGTTAAATTAAAAAAAAAGACTACAGATTGGCTCTTAAAGACAGGATAATATTTGTATGAAGGGGGTAAGTATTATGAACAAGAGACAAATATGGCAATGTGCTTAGAGGCAGAATTATAGACTATCTGCCCTTGCACAGTAAGGAACTTGCACACATAAAAAGAAAGATTTAAATTGGGAAACTGAAGGAGGGAAAATTAAAAAGATAAAAATAACCCTAACAATAGAGTTTAGTATGAGACTAAGAAATATTTAAATGGTAATGAACAGTGTCTGAGACTTTTGAGCCAGGGAATGTAGAAAAAAGAAGCATTTCAAAACTAAGGATTTAGTATTTGATAGACAGTCATGGGGATAGGAAGTACAGCATAGGGAATTCAGCTAGCATTAATATGTTGGCTAGGTAGAGAACCAGGGGAGAGAAAGAGCAATTAAGGAATTGTTTTATAAACTATTTAAATGTCTAACCAATGTACTGTATACTTGAAACTAATAAAATTTTTAAAAAATGAATAAGGAATTGGTATGCAAAGTGGCCTGGAGAGAAAAGCAGAGCTAGAATATGAGTTGTGGAGCCATTTTATTAATAAAAGTAATGATGATAACATTACTGGTGTGTATGAAAAAAAAAGAGAGATGAGAGAAGTTCTGAAATAAAGAATCAAAATAACCTGAAAACGAACCAAATACTATGATAAGTAATGAGAAAATCAGAAGAGAAAGCTAGTATTTTTATGTGTAAGAGGAAAATAACTTTGAGTTTTGAAATTTTAATTTTAAGGAAAGTGTAGAAATACCCTGAAGACAATTAGATACATTTGAGAACAGTGGAGGCTTGAAGGCAGATAAAGAACAAAGGCCCAAGAATGACACATGGGAAATGCCCACTTTTAGGAGGTGAAGAGATAAGCCTGAAGAAGAGATGATGAATGACCACACAGGGAGACAGAAAAAAATCAACATAGAATATATTATGAAAATGTTATACAGGTGAGAAAACTAGATGGAATTTAAAAGAATTAAACATATCATGTTGCATTTACAACCCATGGCTGAATGGCGAATGAAATTTAATAAAAGCATAAAGAGAAAAGAAATAGAAACTTAGTTGATTGTAAATGTAAAGGTTTGATATTGTAATATAACTTCGGAGAAAAATCTATGGTGATTAGTGTATCCAGATAAAAAAAGATGGGCAGTCTGAACTTATCTCTGCTGGTTGAACCTTTCTTGGAAATTCATCTTTAACTCTAAGGACACTATAACACCATACGTCAGTCCACATTTTAAATAGTTCCTGGTATAGTGTTAGTGCTCATTAAATAGCCTGGAAGAAACTGGGCAAGACAAGGAGGGAGGAAAAGAGGAAGAAAGAATAAGAGGAAGAGACAGAGAGAAAGAGAGGAGAGTGAGAAATGAAGGCGGGAACATAAAAGGGAGTGACTAAGCTAATAACAGAACTTAAGTTAAAACAATATGAGAAAAAAGCAGATCTTAAAAGTTCTCATCACAACATAAAAAGAAATTATAACCACAATTATAACAAATGTTAACCAATCTTACTGTGGTAATCATTTTGCAATATATACATATATAAAATCACTTTGTTGTGCACCTAAAACTAATACAATATTATGTCCATTATACCTCAATTTTTTAAAGATTCAGAGAAAACTGAATATTTTAAATATGAGCAAAATAATCATTCTAGAGAAATAGACCTGAAAACACAAAAAGACTGTCACATAAAAAAGGTATTGCATTTGTTTTGTGGTTTTCAATGGAATGGCAAAAGGAGGACAAGTTCCAAGGGTCTAATTTTATACAATATGTGAAAAAGATTTCATATTAAAGTTATCCAAAAATTAAAAGAGTCTATTTAAGCCTAGAATTCCAATATAGGAGAGAGCTTACAAAAAAAAAAAAAAAAAAAAAAAAAAAACAGGCATCCTCACGTATTGATAGTTAAAGTATAAATTGGCATATCTTTGTAGAGTGATTTGGTAATTGTTATCAAATATAAAATTGCATATCCTTTCTGATACAACAATTTCATTTCTATGAAAATATTCCAACATGTACATGAAAAGGTATATAGGAGGATATTCAATGCAGAGTTGTACCAAGTAGCAGAATAAAAAAGAAAAAAAACAAATTATTGAAGAAAGTACATTCATAACAGCAAAAGTAGAAAACAATTGAAAAAGAATAAGGTTTATCTGGATGTCCTGATGTGAAAAGTTGTCCAAAGATTGGTTCCTGCTGGTTTAAAAACAACAGTGATAAAAAATTTCTCTCTCCTACTGTTTGAAATTTTCTTTCAATAATGTGAGAACATTATTTTTAATATTTAAAAGAGAAAATAAATGAAGTTTCCAATTGCAAAAGTTTTAACAAAAGGTTAGAAAATTACTTGCTAAAGGGTTTGTAGCAAGTACTTTTATATCAGATTAATATTTGACTAACTGGCCTTTAGGATCTCTCCTAATTCTAAAATTTTGTGATTTTAATGTCATGTAAACGAAGAAGCACTCACCATGATTTGATGCAGAAGAGGGGTCAAAGATAATATGAAATAGGCATAAAGTTTAGTCACTGAGACACGACTTTGACAGTTTCAGAAAAGCAGTGAAGATGAAAGGCAGATCGAGTATGATTTTAAAGGTGTGGCTGATAAACAACAACAACAACAACAACAACAACAACAAAGGTTGAATAAGCCATTTCCTCCAGAGGAGTAACAATGAGAAGGGTAAGAGAAAAAAATATGGTAGTTTTGTGGTTCGAACTAAGATATAGAAAAACATGCATGTCTGCAGGAAAACACCTAAAAGAAAACCCGTAGTTATTAAGACATAAGTGATCACTATTTAACATAGGTCAATATTCATGAATATATTTGATATTTTGATCAAAAAGAATTCTAAAGCCCAGTTTTTACCCATTCAGACATACTATTCTCTTGGTGTATATTTTTAGGTTAATTACTGTATGTTTTCCCTAGTACAGAGGCTCATCTTAAAATGAAACTTGGTTCAATCTCTCACTCAGTAAAGTGATAAACAAGCAGCCACTCAATCATTTCCAAAAATAACTTCATTTAAAAGTTATTTATTATCCATATATAAAGCTCCACAAACATATTCATCAAAATAGCACTATTCTTGTTACCTAATGGAAGATTCTGGAGTTTTAATTTGTTATTTTTTGGTGTTAAATAGTAATAATCTTTCACACTACTAAACGGGTCTGCAGACTCAGGAAACATGCAACAATCACTTAAACCATCATTAATATTTAACTCCTACTAGTATAAAAGTTAATTCATGTCCAAGCATAACAAACATAAGCCTTTATCATCTAGATTTATCTCAGTTTACTCAGTCAATATTTTGAAACTACAAAATCTTGTTGAAGTACAAAAATGAAGAGTTCTATATGAAGGATATACTCAACTATATCTTCATCATCAGGTATCTGTGCAGGCATACACATTGGTTTTTCTGCCATGCCAGACTGAACGAGCTGAAAACAAAGAATAAAACTCTTTTAAAAATCATTTAGAAAACCTGTATTCCTACAATATAATTTAGATCAGTAAGAGAGTCTAATATAGACATTGTCCCAGGTTTTGGCTTTCAGTCAACACTATTATTGATCTGTTTTAAATCGTGCCAGTTTTGTTAGAACAGGCTTATGTGTAATATGTAATACTCAATTTATAATGTAGAAAATTACATTTAATAACAAACATGCAAAAAGCTTCTAAAGAAAGGTAAATTCTCTTTTGAAATCAAGAAGACAAAGAACCTTCTTCTTCAAGGGACTCTCTGAGCATGAGAAGGAAAATGGGGAATTTTGCTTTAAAAAGTACTAAAAATATATATATAAGAAGACACTTATAAGTACATACCTTTCTAGAGTAAATTACCAGGGCGACTAGGGTGTTAGAGTGTACTTACTGAAAGAGAATTAAGAAAGAAGGGCTTATAAAATCTAAACAAATTTGTTAGACACTATACTAATGATAGTTGTCATTTATCAAGTACTTATTATGCACCTAGCATTGTGCTGAGTGCCTGAGTGCTTTATCTTCTTTAGTCCTCTGGTAAATAAATATTAAGACACATTTTTTTCATTGTGATATGCAAGGTGAGAATATTCAGATTCAGAAAAATTAAGTAACTTACCTGCCTAAGATTTCAGCTATGCAGGAGACACCGGTCTGAACTAACTCCAAAACTGGTGTTCTATTTGTGGACCAAATAGTCACTGTGTTTGCAACTGTTTGGAACAAGGGAGGAGAGATACAAGAGAGCATGTTGTGCTGATTTATAAGCAGAACTGACTTAGAAGGACATGCTACCCTACTTTTGAGTACAGCACAAAAATCCTCAGAAAATGAGGCATGTTTTAAGAGAAAATATTATAGATGGGTATAACGAAGAGAAAAGAAAATAAATTAAAGAATTGCTCTGCATGCTATGGTTTCTCTGTTTGGTATATCCTGAGGATTATTCCACTTTAGTATACAGATTTATCTCCCTTTTCTCTAATGGTATTCTCTAATACAGATCATGTTCTGATCTATGGTATGGTTTACTCTAGTCTAGCGTACATAAAGTTGCTATATTATTTAGAACATTAACAGTGAGTATCTCAGTGATTTCCAGTCTTAAAATGCAATCAACAATTTACTGCAGTAAACATTTAAACCACTAAAAAAGTGTTGCTTCTTGACTTCTTATACTTATCCTCTCTCAGAATTTAAAGTTACTGTAACTTCAAGAGTCTCAAGTTTCAGTTATGCAGATTAAAAAGTTCTAGAGATCTAATGTACAACATGGTGACTATAGTTAATAATACTATATTGTATACTTGAAATTTTCTAACAGTAGGTCTTAAGTGTTCTTACCCCACCAACACACACACACACACAAAATGATAACTATGTGAAGTGATGGATATGTGAATTAGTTTGATGTGGTAATCATTTCACAATGTATATGCATATCAAAACATTACATTGTCTACCCTAAACATGTATAATTTTTATTTTTCAATTATATCTCAATAAAGCTGGAGAAATTTTTTAAAATAGTATCTCTGTATAAATGCTGACTTTTTGGCAAATCTACAGAAGATGGTTTGAAAATTAGAGCTACAAGTTATCTAGTATGTAAAAACCTAATTAATGGTGCTTTAAACAAATAGAGGTTTGCTTCTTTAATAATTCTAGGGCAAAAGCTCTCAAAGTATAGTCCCTGGGCCCCTGGGGGTCCCTGAGACTCTTTCAGGGGGTCCATAAGGTCAAATTTTTTCTAATAATGCTAAGGTTATTTGCTTTTTCCACTGTGTAGACTGATAGTTCAAAAGAAATGGTGGGTAAAACAACTTCTACTTTATTCAAGGCAGTTGTACCAAAATGTATTATTAGTCATTGTGTTAGTCATTTCATACATTCACAACAATAAGAAAAAGGTAAATATCCACAAAACATTTATACTATATACCAGTGTGATGGCTGTCTTGAGTAAAACAAGTTATGAGATTGTGAGAAATTATAACTTTTTTCACAGAACACTAACTTTTTAATAAATTTATTGGAGTGACATTGGTTAATAATATTAAATAGGTTTCAAGTGTACAATTCAATACTTCACATGTATATTGCATTGTGTGTTTACCACTCAAAGTTAAGTTTACTTCCATCACCATGTATTTGACCTCCTTTACCCTTATATAATTCCCCTGCTCCCTTCTTTCCCTCTGGTAACCACTAAACTGCTGTCTGTGTCTATGAGTCTCTCGCCTGTTTGTCTTGTTCATTGTTGCTTTCAGTTTTGTATCCCACATATGAGTGAAATCATATGGTTCTCAACTTTTTCTGACTTATCTCACTTATCATGATAATCTCAAGATCCATCCATGTTGTCACAATTGGCAGTATTTCATCTTTTCTAATGGCTGAGTAATATCCCATTGTATATATATACCATATCTTCTTTATCCAATCATCTATCGAAGGGGATTTAGGGTTTTTTTCCCATGTCTTGGCCACTGTGAATAATGCTGCAATGAACACCTATTTTGATTGCAAAAACACTGACACACTAGTTTTTCAGGCTTGGTTATTTCTAAGACAGTATGCTTTGTAACATGGAAAAAAACCCTGAAAATATATGTGGTTAATGATAATATTTGAGCTTGAAAATTTGTAGAGAACTTGTATCTATTATTATGATCTTAACAGCTTACTAATACTGACAAACTCTCCCCCACAAGATTGGTGGTGATATTAACAGATGAATTTTTGATATTGTATAATGAAATATGGCAGCATTAAACAGACTTGAGTTTCCCAACCTCAACATTATTGACATTTAGAGCTGTGTGATTCTTTGTTTTGGAGGGCCATTCTCTGTGTAATAAGATGTTTAACAGCATCTCTGGCCTCTACATATTAGATGTCAGTAGCAACTCCCCAGTGTGACAACCAAACCTATTTCTGGATATTGCCAAATATTTCCTGGAGGGTAAAATCACCCCCAGGTAAGAATCAGTGTTAGATAACTCAGTAAACAGATATTTTCCAAAGGACCAATGTGTCACATTATAAAGTCATTCATGAGCTCAAAAATCATTTGTGGAGTGAGCTAGACCCACAGATTTTAATACTATAAAACAAAAAGTATGTAAATATGGTTTCAGAGTCTATGTTGCAACAAATCTTGTTAAGTTTTGATGGAGTATTAAAGAATATTCACAATTATGTGGAAAGACAGATTTGTTTTTCCAAATGTATATCCAAATGAAGCCAGATTTTCTTCATAAACATCAACCAAAACATTTTTCAAGAGATTGAAAGCAGAAGCAGATATGAGTATCCAACTGTCCTTTTTCTTTTTACTTTTTTATTCTTTTAAAATATACATAAAATTTACCATTAGGCTCAGCGACATTTATTACATTCACATTGTTATGTGACTATCACCACCATTCATCTTCAAAACTCTTAGCATCTATAGCCATGCCACCTGCCTGATCTCGTCTGATATCGGAAGCAAAGCTGGGTCAGGCCTGGTTAGTACTTGGATGAAAGACCACCTAGGAATACCAGGTTCTCTAGGCATTAAACAAACAAACAAACAAACAAACAAACAAAAAGCTCTTAGCATCTTCTCAAACTGACACTCTTATTTTCATTAAATAGTAACTGGCCATCCCCCTTCCTGGCTCCAGCCCCTGAAAACCATTGTACTTTCTGTCAATGTCAGAATTTGACTACACTAGGTATCTCATATAAGTAAAATCATATAATATTTGTCTTTTTGTAACTGAATTATTATTTCACTTAGCATAATGTCTTCAAGGTTCATCCATGTTATAGTATACATCAGAATTTCCTTCCTTTTTTATGGCTGAATGATATTCCATAGTATGTATATATCAAATTTTGCTTATCCATTTATCTGTCAATGAACACTGAGTTTCTTTTGCTTTGGGGCTATTGTGAATAATGTTGCACTGAATGTGGAAATGCAAATATCTCTTCAAGACCCTCCTTTCAGTTCTTTGGGGTATATACTTAGAAGTGGAATTACTGTATCATATTATAATTCCATGTTCAATTTTTTGAGAAACCTCTAAACTATTTTCCATAGCAGCTGCACCATTTTACATTTCCACAATAAAGCAGGGTTCCAAAATTCCTCCACATTTTTGCCAATACTTGTAATTTCTATTTTTTAAATAGTAGCCATTCTAGTGGGTATGAAGCAGTAGCTCGTTTGGTTTTGATTTTCATTTCCTTAATAATTAGTGATGTTAAACATCTTTTCATGTACTTAATGGCCATTTGTATACCTTGTTTGAAGAAGTGTCTACTTAAGTCCTTTGCCCATTTTTTAATCTGGTTGTATATTCATTGTTGAATTACGGAAATTCTATATATTCTGGATAATAACTCTATCATATGTATAATTTAGAGATATTTTCTCCCTTTTGGATTGTCTTTTTACTCTATTAATAATGTCCTTTGATGTACAAAAGTGTTAAATATTAATGAAGTACAATTTATCTTTCTTTTGCTTCCTGTGTTTTTAAAGTCATGTGCAAAAAAATCACTGCCGAGAATAATATTATGAAGTTTCACTCCTATATTTTCTTCTAGAGTTTTATCATTTTACCTCTCATGTTTAGGTCTTTGATCCACTTTGAGTTAACTTTTTTGTTTGGTATAAGGTTAGGACCCAATTTCATTCTTTTGTCCTTTTCCCATTGAATGTTCTTGGCACCCTAGTTGAAAATAATTCAATTTACATAGGTGATGGTTTATTTCTGAGCTTCCTATTCTATTTCATTGGTTTGTGTGCCTGTCCTTACACCAGTATGACACTATTTTAATTATTAAACTTTGTAGTAATTTTGATATCAGGAAATGTGAGACCTCTAACCTTCATTTTTTTTTTTTTAAAAAAAAAGGCATTTTGGCCCTTCAGGATCCCTTGAGACTCCCTATATTTTTAGGATTAATTATCCTATTTCTGGAAAAATTTTTTTGGGATTTTGATAGATATTATATTTAATTTGTAGATCATTTTGTACAGTATTTACATCTTAACATTATTAAGTCTTCCAATTCATAAACACAGGGTGTCTCTCAATTTACTTGTCTATTTTCATTTCTTTCACCAGCTTTCTTTTATTAAGCCAAAAATGTAAGAGATTTTAAAAAATATAATTCTTCTAACCAAAGTTTAAGAAATAAATTTATTATTAATAAAACTACATTATCGTTAATAAGAAAATAGTTTATTATTATGTTAAAAATATTTTAAAATTTCTATTTTAATATCTAATAATGTAAATATTCATAGATATAATCTGTATAATGAATCTCTTTCAAATTCTGGGAAACATGGCAGAGTGAGAGACGTCCCCAGATCTCTCCCCTTGAAACAACAATAAACTGAACATTTAAAACAGCACATAAAAAAACACCCAAATTGCACACCAGCACATCTGAGCATTGGATCTGTGCATAAGAACTACCACAGATCAAACCCCCAGGTGTTGGGTGGTGGACTGAGAGAAATAAAGAAGCTGCCTCTTGCAGCCCTGGGAGCTCCTTGAAGGAGGAAAGGGAGGGGTGAAGGTACGGTGACTTCTCTGAACTGCCCTAATGGAAGTGCCGTGACTTCTACCCAGCCAGCAAGAGGGCCCAGTCATCAGGACCAAAAGCAGAGAAGCAGGACAGGACTACAGAGAAACAACAGTTGATTTTACCTACCCAGTTGCAAAACCAAGAATGAGCTGCAGTGTCCAACTCCCAACCCAAGGGCCCCTCCCCTCACACCCTCCGAGACTGAACACTGAGGAGACTGAAGGGAATCTGAGCAAATGCTGCCAAAGCTGAAGGTACCTCTTGCAGCCTCTGGAGATTCCTGTGGGAGAAAGGAGAAGAGAGAAAGTGCAGTGACTTCCCTGAACAACCCTGGCTTGAATGCCGTGACTTCTACACAGCAAGAAGCAGGGCCCAGTCACCAGGGCAGAAAGCAGTAAAGCAAGACAAAACTGCAGAGAAAAAAAACAGCTGATTTTTACCAGCCCCAGCTGCAAAACCAAGACAGAGCCACAGCCTCCAACGCCAAAACTAGAATGCCCCTCCCCCCATATCCTCTGAGACCAATCACCACAGAACCCGAGGTGAATCTGAGCAATGCTACCAAAACTGTTGCTAACACTGACAGTGACTGAAACCATGAGTAGCAAGTGTGATTAAATATCTACAAGAGGGTGGTTCAATAGAGTAGTGGTCAGCATCTCTGCCTTACACGCTGAAGGTCCTGGGTTCGCACCTCAGTGACACCATGGTCCATACCCCAGAAGTGCCAGGCCTCGGGTGCAACAGAACCAGTTGCACCAGGTACAACAGGCCCCCTTGGTGAGCCAGGCCCTGGGTGTGCCAACCCCAGGGTGCACCAGGCCCACGGTGCACAGGACCCCGGGTGCTCCAAGTCCCAGGTGAGCCAGGCCCCCAGTGTGTGCCACGAGCATGTGGGAGGAGACACCCTGCCTTCAGAGATCCAGTCCTTAAGGGGAGAAGGCAACATCTGTAGGTCAGGAGTGGAAGTGAGGCGGGGGGGGGGGGGTGTTTGAAAGAAAGAAAAGAAAAGGAAAGAAAAGGAAAGAAAAGAAGAGAAAAAGAAAGAAAAGGAAAGAATAGAAAAGGAAAAAAAGATATTATTTAGGCTTTATATAAAGCAAGGATCCAAGAGGCTTAGACGCCACCTACTGGAAACCAAAAGAAAAGTGCTTTCTTATAGCAGGCTAAAGAGAGACCTATATATAATATATCTTCTTTCTGGAAAAACAACAGAATACACTTCCATTAATGTCCAGGTAGAGAAATAGTCCACTAAACATCATGAACAACCAAGGTGACAAAGCATCTCAGAAAGAAACAGAAAAATCTCCAGAAAATAAGCTTACAGACATAGAAATATGCAACTTAAATGACAGAAATAAGGATGTTACTTCCGAAAAAGCTCAGTGAGATCTGAAATGAGTCATATAAACAATTTCAGGAATTGAATAAACACCTAGATGAGCAGAACAAAAAGACTGAAACCTTCAAGAAGAACAGAATAGATCTTCTGAAGATAAAAAAAAAACACACTGCAAGACTTGAAAAATGAAATAGCAACCTTAGGAAATAGAATTGATCAAATAGAGGAAAGGATCAATGATATTGATGACAGAAATATAGAAATAAATCAGAAGAAAGAAGAGAGAAGCCAAAGAATGAAAAATAATGAAAGAGAAATACAAGAACTCGCTGATACCATCAGGAGAGGACACATAAGAATAATGGGCATTATCAAAGGTAAGGAAAAGGAGCAAGGACTAGAAAGCATTTCAAGACAAATAGTGGATGAGAATTGGTGAAATTTAAGGAAAAAGCTGGAGCTTGGAATTCAAGAAGTCAACAGAACACCCAATTATCTCAACCCAAAAAGGCCTTCACCAAGACATATTGTATTAAAGTTATCGAAAATCAATGACAAAGACAGAATTCTCAAGGCAGCCAAGGGAAAAAAAAATGGTACCTTATAAAAGAAAACCCATTATATTATCATCAGACTTCTCAGTACAGACCTTACAAGCCAGAAAGAAATGGAATCAAATATTCAAACTATTAAGTGAAAGGAACTACCAGCCTAGAATAATGTATCCAGCTAAGCTCTCCTTTAGATATAAAGAAGAAATTAAGAGCCTTCTAGACATACAAAAATTGAGGGAATTCTCCACTATGAGACCTGCACTATAGGAGATATGGAAAGGGGTCCGCTCACTTAAAACAAAATGACAAAAAAATAATACATAATTAGGAATAAAGTGACTATCAGGCGAAAGGAGCAAAGCACTGGAATCCCTACTAAGAACAGGGCATTATAAGCTTAAATAATAAGAGAATTGCTATAGCAAGATAGTAATGAAAGTTCAGCATCCATAGGGACAAATTGAGACAACAATCACTGAAAAGGAGAGGATTCAAAGATCCAAATTCGATAAGGGGAAAGAATATAAGGCACATGCAGAAGAAAATGGACATCTGTATATATATAACTATCCTTTTCATATTCATAATGGTAACAACAAACCAAATTCAGAACTGAAGTATATAACATAAAACAAGAAGAACCAGAAGCAAAACCAAAAAAGCCAACCAAAATAAAGAAAACAAAAACACAAGTACAAGGAAGCGATGGAAACACCGAGCTACCAGAAAACAAAAGATAAAATGGCTATAAGAAGACCTCATATTTCAATAATCACCCTAAATGTAAATGGACTGAACTCACCTATAAAAAGGCAGAGTTGCAGAATAGTTCAAAAACAAATCCCAACCATATGCTGCCTCCAGGCCACACATCTCAGCTCCAAAGACAAATATAGATTCAAAGAGAAAGGGTGGAAAATGATATTTCAAGCAAATGGCATTCAGAGAAAAGCAGGAGGAGTGGTACTTATATCAGACAAAATAGACTTCAAAATAAAAAAGGTAAAGAAAGATACTGAGGGACGCTTCATAATGATAAAGGGAATCATGCACCAAGAAGATATATCACTTATTAATATCTGTGCTACCAAGCAGGAAGCCCTGAAATATATAAAGCAATTACTAACAGAACTAAAGGGAGAAAAGACCAAAACAATATTGTAGTAGGGGACCTAAATACCCAACTGTTGGATATGGACAGATCATCCAAACAGAAAATCAATAAGGAAATAACATCCTTAAATGACATATTAGACCAACTGGACATAACTGACATACAGAGCCTTCCATCCCAAAACAGCTACTTATACATTCTTCTCTTGTGCACATGGAACCTTCCCAAGAATCAACCACATACTGGGACACAGAAATAACCTCAACAAATATAAGAGGGTTGAAGTCATAACAATCATATTCTCTGTTCTTAATGTTTTGAAACTAGAGATCAACTGCAAAAAGAAAACAAGAAGAATCACAAATACATGGAGATTAAACAATAAATGATAATGATAGTAGGACATATCAAAAATTTTGGGAAAGGCAAAAGTGGTCATAAGAGGAAAGTTGATATCATTACAGGTCTCTCTGTAAAAACAAGAATGAGCTCAATTAAACACCCTAAGGCTTCATCTTAAAAAACTAGAAAAGGAAGAACAAATTGGGGTTAAAGTCAGCAGAAGGAAAGAAATCATCAAAATTACAGCAGAAATCAATGAACTTAAAAAAAAACAATAGAAAAAATAAATACAACAAAGAGCTAGTTTTTTGAGAAGGTTAATAAAATTGACAACCCCCTGACCAGATTCACTAAAGAAAAAATGAAAGGACACAAATAAACAAAATCAGGGACAAAAGAGTGTAAATTATGACTGACATCACAGAAATACAAAGGATCATGCAGGAATGCTATGAAAAAGTATATAATACCAAATTTAATAACCTAGAAGAAATGGGCCAGTACCTAAAAACAAACAAACAAACAAACCTTCCTAAGCTGAATAAAGAAGATCTGGAAAATCTAAATAGAAAGATCAACAGTATTGAAATTGAAACAATCATGAAAAACATACCAAAAGGTAAAATTCCAGGACCAGATGGCTTCACCAGTGGTCTATCAAATGTTCTATCAAATGTTCAAAGAAGAAGATGTAATACCGCTTCTCCTCAAACTCTTCCAAAAAAAAATCGAAGAGGAGGCAATACTTCTCAACTTATGTAATGAGGACAATATTACTTTGATACCAAAACCAGTAAAGATAACACACACACACACACACACACACACACACACACACACACGTACACACACAAGAAAACTATAGACCGATTTCTCTCATTAACACAGATGCAAAAATCCTAAATAAGATACTAGCAAAACAAATACAGCAACATATTAAAATAATTATACACCACAATCAAGTGGGCTTCATCCCAGTGGCACAGGGATGGTTTGACATATGCAAATCAATTAATATAATATATTTCATAAACAAATTAAAAAATAAGAATCATATGATCCTATCAATAGATGCAGAAAAAGCCTTCAACAAGATACAGCATCCATTTATGATCAAAACACTTATCAAAATCAGTGTAGAAGGAAAGTACCTTAACATAATAAAGGCCATATATCACAAACCCCAGCCAACATAATATTTAATGGTGAAAAAATAAAAACCTTCCCTCTAACATCAGGAACAAGATAAGGCTATCCAATATCACCACTGTTATTCAATTTAACATTGGAGGTCCTAGCAAGTGCAGTCAGACAAGAGAAAGATACGAAAGTCATCCAAATAGGAAACAAAGAAGTCAAACTGTCACTATTTGCAGATTACATGATTCTCTATATAGAAAACCCTAAAGACTCCACAAGAACACTACTAGACACAATGAGCAAATACAGTTAAGTCTCTACATACAAAATCAGTGTTCTAAAATTCATAGCTTTACTATACTCTAATAATGAAGCAACAGAAAAAGTGGAAAAATAATTCCTTTTGCAACCTCAACAAAAGGAAAAATACATAGGAATAAATTTAATAAAACATGTGAAGGAACTGTATAATGTAAACTACAAGACCCTATTAAAAGAAATCGAGGAAGATACAAGGAAATGAAAAGATATTCCATGTTCATGGATGAAAAGAATCAACACAGTTAAAATGACCTTATTACTGAAAGCATTATACAGATTTAATGCAATCCCCATCAATATCCCATCAGCTTTTTTAAAAAAACAAATAGAACAAAAAATCATCTGATTTGTATAGAAATACAAAAAAAAAAAAACCCGAATTGCTAAAGTCATCCTGAGAAAAAAGAACGAGGCTGGAGGCATCAGTCTGGCTAACTTCAAATTAAACCACAAAGTGACAGTAATCAAAATGCCATGGTATTGGCAGAAAAATGGATACACAGACCAGTGGAACAGAATCGAGATTCCAGAAGTAAACCCATATTTATTTGGGCAAATAATTTTCAACAAAAGAGCCAAAAACATACAGTGGAGAAAGGAAAGCCTCTTCAATAAATAGCGCTGGGAAAACTGAAAAGCCACCTGCAAAAGAATGAATCTAGACTGCTGTCTATCACCACACACCAAAATTAATTCAAAATGCATTAAGGACCTCAATATAAGACCTGAAACAATAAAATGTATAGAAGAAAACATAGGAACTAAACTCAAGGACTTTGGACTTAAAGAGGATTTATGAATTTGACCTCAAAGGCAAGGGAAGTAAAAGCAAAAATACATGAATAGGACTAAAACAAACTAAAAAGCTTCTGCTCAGCAAAAGAAATTGTCAACAAAGTAAAGAGACAAACATCCGAATGGGAAAATATATTTGTAAGCAATGGCTCCGATAAGAGCCTAATATCCAAAATACACAAAGAACTAATATAACTCAATAACAACAACAAAAACGATCCATTCAAAAAATGGGCAGAGGACCTGAACAGACACTTCTCCCCAGAGGACATACAAATGGTCAATAAATATATGAAAAGATGCTCAACATCACTAGCTCTTAGGGAAATGAAAATCAAAACCTCAATGAGATACCATCTCACACCTGTAAGAATGGCTATAACCAACAGGACAAGTAATAACAAATGTTGGAGAGAATGTGGAGAAAAAGGAACCCTCATACACTGCCAGTGGGACTGCAAATTTGTACAACCACTATGGAAAACAGTACAGAGCTTCCTCAAAAACCTAAGAATTGATCTACTATATGATACAGCAATCCCTCCACTGGGTATTTACCCCAAAGACTTGAAAACCCATATCTGTAAAGATATTTGCACACCGATGTTCATAACAGCATTATTTTCATTGGCCAAGCAATGGAAGTAACCCAAGTGTCCTATGATAGATGATTAGCTAAAGAAGCTGTGGTAAATGTATACAATGGAATATTACTCAGCCATAAGAAGAGATGAAATACTGCCATTTGTGACAACATGGATGGACCTCGAGATAATCATACTAAGGGAAATAAGCCTGACTGAAAAAGTGGATAATTACATGATGTCATTTATATATGGGATATAAACCTAAAAGCAACAAATGAACAGGACAAACAAACAGAGACTCAAGGACATGGACAATGGACTAGTGGTTACCAGAGGGTAAGGGGCGGGGTAGGAGAGGAGAAGTAGAAGGGGTAAAGGGGATCAATATAGGAGGATAGAGGGATGGTGAAGTGGACAACAGGGATCAAATATATGGTAGCTGAAGGATACTGGACTTTGAGTGGTAATCATAAAACAGAATATATAGATGTCAAATTATAATGTACATCTTCAAATCATATAATTGTATTAACCAGTGTTAGCCCCATAAACTTAAAAGATTAAAAAACAAGAAAAAATAATCTCTTTGAGGTACTGCCTGGAGTTGGGTGCGACTTTACAGGTTAAGGATACAGTTCAAGTCTGACAGTCTCAACAAATGGTCTTGACAAAATTGAACATACATAAGTATAAAACTAAACCTTGACCTAAATCTCACACCTTATACAAAAATTACTCGGGGGCACAGGGATGATTTGACATACACAAATAAATTAATGTAGTATATTACATAAATAAATTAAAAAATAAGAATCATATGATCATATCAATAGATGAAGAAAAAGCCTTCAACAAGATACAGCATCCATTTATGATCAAAACACTTAACAAAATCAGTATAAAAGTATCTTAACATAATAAAGGCCATATATTATGACAAACCCTCAGCCAACATAATACTTAATAATGAAAAACTAAAAACCTTCCCTCTAACATCAGGAACAAGACAAGTCTGTCCAATATTGCCACTGTTATTCAATATAACATTGCAGGTCCTAACGAATGCAATCAGACAAGAGAAAGATATGAAAGTCATCCAAATAGGAAACAAAGAAGTCAAACTGTCACTATTTTCAGATTACATGATTCTCTATATAGAAAACCCTAAAGACTACACAAGAACACTATTAGAAACTATAAGCAAATATCATAAAATTTCTGGATATAATACCAATGTTAAAATATACTCTAATAACGAAGTATCAGAAAAAGAAGTGGAAAAAATAATTCCTTTTGCAATTGCAACTAAAAGAATAAAATACCAAGGAATAAATCTAACAAAATGTGTGAAGGACATGAATAATGAAATCTAGAAGACAGTATAAAAAGAAATAGAAAAAAATGGCATAAATGATGGAGGCTCCGTTCATCCCTGTGATGAAAAAATCAAAGTTGTACGGACTCAAGGAGCAAGCAGCTAGGAAAAATCACATGGAATCTAGAAAAATAAGTCATACAACGAAGGGAAAACCCAAGAAATCACCCTGCAATGGCAGAAGGTAGGATAGAGCAAAATATGGGGCTGCCGGGACACAAGCGGCAAAGTGAGACGGAGGCTGGGGCAGCGGAAGACGTCTCTTAAAGGGAACATGTCTGCCCACATATTTTCGCAGTAACAGACTTGCTCTGAGCACCAATGCTGATTCAGCTGCATGCAGGGGGCACCAGGAGCTTACAGAAAGACATTGTTGGAGTGAAGGCCAAGGGAGACTAACTCTGTACAGAAGTTCCAGTGGTATCCATTGTTCCCTGTTGAGCCCTCCCCACCCCCAGTTCACGGACACAGCACCATCATAGCCGAGACATCATCAAACTGGATAACAAAGATCGTTCTGCCAAGAGCATTTTCTGAAATCTCACCTCCCCCAACTTGCAGCCCCTCCCAAGCCATATCCTCAGCGAGTCAGGTGCTCCTTGCTGACTCACACCAGAGCTAGCTGTCCTCGGTATCTGGAGTAGCCTTTTAAGGCAACTATAAGCACAGTATCTGTGGATTGCTTGCTGAATTTTAACAAGTGGTCCCAGAGGGGCAAAGGTTTGGGCTAAATTTGGCCTGCAGCTGAACCCTTCTCAGAACTGTGACACTGGACACCTACTTCACAAATCCACACTAATAGCACTGGGAGACTTAGGAGCTTTGCTTAGTACATAGAAACAGACATGGAAAGGCAGCCCAAATGAGAACACAAAGAAGCAGAAACTATATAACAGAACAGAACAGAGATCCAGATATAATGTAGCCAAGTAATTTAATAGATGCAGAGTTCAAAACACTGCTTATAAAGATGCTTAATGAACTTAGGGGAAGTGTTGATGAATTCAGTGAAAACTTTAGCAAAGAGAATAAAGACATAAAAATGCAAATGGAAATTATAAAAGGGAACAAGTCAGAAATGAAGAACACATTGTCTGAGCTGAGAAGTATATTAAATGTAATAAACAAAGGAATAAATAAAGAGAATAAAGAAAAGGATCAAATGACCTATTTAGAGGATGGGAAAGTCAAGGACACTCAATCAGAATGGCAAGAAAAAAGAAGCCAAGACTATAAAAATAATTTAAGAAGCATATGGGACACTATTAAGGGTCCAAATAACCATCTGATCAGCGTACCTGAAGGAAAACAATATGTTGAACAGCTGTTTGAAGAAATAATGATGGGAAACTTCCCTAATCTGGTGAAGGAAGTGGACATAAAAACCTCAGGAAGTTCAGAGAATTGCAAAACTCAGGTATCCAAAGAGGCCCACATCAAGACACATCATAATTAAAATGTCAAAGGTTAAATACAAAAAAAGAGAATCTTAAAAGCAGCAAGAATAAAAGCACATAGTTATCTACAAGGGAACAACCATAAGACTGGCACCTGATTTCTCCAAAGAAATTATGCAGGACAGAAGGGTTTGGCACAAAATATTCAATATGATGAAGAACCAGGATCTACAACCAAGAATACTTTATCCAGTAAAGCTATTATTTAGAGTTGAAGGACAGATAAAGAGCTTCTCAGACAAAAATAAGCTAAGGAAATTATCACCACCAAGCCAGTAATACAGGAAATGTTGGAAGAACTTCTTTAAAAAGCAAAAACATGCCTCAAAAATATGAATTAAGAATGCTAATAACTACATTACTATCAACAATTATCTCAAATGGAAAAGAATTAAGTGTTCCAACCAAAAGATAGAGTGGCTGAATGGATAACAAAACAAGACCCCTACATATGCTACCTAAAAGAGACTCACTTCAGATTAAAAGACATACGCAAACTAAAAGCAAGGGGATAGAAAACGATATTGCTTTGATGGACCTAGATGGTCTTTAAGTCATAAAAAGAATCAAAGAAGATACAAAAAAAATGGAAAGATATTCCATGTTCCTGGATTGGAAGAGTTAACATAGTTAAAATGACCTTTTAACCTAAAGCATTATACAGATTTAATGCAATGCCCATCAAAATCCTATCGGAATTTCTCAAACAAATAGAACAAAAAATCATCAGATTTGTATGGAAGCACAGAACACCCTGAATGACCAAAGCCATCCTGAGAAAAAAGAACAAGCCTGGAAGCATCGCTTGACTGACTTCAAATTATACTACAAAGCGACAATAATCAAAACAGCATGGTATTGGCAGAAAAACAGAAACACAGACCAGTGGAAACAATCAAGAATACGGAAATAATCCAATGTATATATGAGCAAATAATTTTTGACAAAAGAGCCAAAAATATACAGTGGAGAAAGGAAATCCTCTTCCTTTCTGCCACCTGCAAAAATGAAACTAGACTGTTGTCTATCACCACACACCAAAATTAACTCTATATGGATTAAGAACCTGCATAGAAGCAAACATAGGGACTAAACTCATGGACCTTGGACTTAAAGAGTATTTATGAATTTGACCTCAAAGGCAAGGGAAGTAAAAGGAAAAATGATTGGGATTTCATCAAACTAAAAAGTTCCTGCACAGCAAAAGAAACTGTCAACAACATAAGGAGACAGCCACCTGAATGGGAAAATATATTTGCAAGCAACACCTCCAATAAAGGCCTAATATCCAAAATATACAAAGAACTAATATAACGCAATAACAACAAAAATCAAATGATCCAATTAAAAACTGGGCAGAGGGCCTGTACAAACACTTCTCCCTAGAAGACATACAAATGGCCAATAAATATATGAAAAGATGTTCAACATCACTAGCTATTAGGGAAATGCAAATTAAAACCACAGTGACATACCATCTCACACCTGTTAGAATAGCTATAATCAGCAGGACAAGTAATATCGAATGTTGGAGAGAGTGCAGAGAAAAAGAAATCCTCATACACTGCTGGTGGGACTGCAAATTGCTACAGCCACTATGGAAAACAGTATGGAGGTTCCCCAAAAAACTAAGAATTGATCTACCATATGATCCAGCAATCCCTCTACTGGGTATTTACCCCAAAGACTTGAAAGCCCATATCCATAAAGATATTTGCATACCAATGTTCATGGCAGCATTATTCACAGTGGCCAGGACATGGAAGCAACCAAAGTGTCCTACAATAGATGATTGGCTAAAGAAACTGTGGTAAATATATACAATGGAATATTACTCATCCATTAGAATAGATGAAATACTGCCATTTGTGTCAACATGGATGGACCTCAAAATAATCATACTAAGTGAAACAAGCCTGATAGAAAATCTTGAAAATCACATGGTATCACTTATACATGGGATATAAACCTATAAGCAGCAAATGAACAGGACAAACAAACAGAGGTGCAATAGACTAGTCATTATTAGAGAGTAGGGGGTGGGGTAGGAGTGGAGAAGTAGATGGGGTAAAAAGTAGGCAGGGATAGAGGAAGGGTGAAGTAGTAAAGGGGGTCAAATATATACTAGCTGAAGGACACTGGACGTTGGTTGGTAATCACACAATAGAATATATAAATGTCAAATTATAATATATGCCTGAAAATTATATAATTGTATTAACTAATGTTACCCCTATAAACTTAACAGATAAAAATAGATAGATAGATAGATAGATAGATAGATAGATAGATAGATAGATAGCTTTAAGGAAAAGAAAAAATAAAAGTAATGATGGAAAACTTCCCTAACCTGGTAAAGGAAATAGACATACAAGCCCAGGAAGCTCAGAGAGGCCCACACCAAGACATATTATAACTAAATTTCAAAAGTTAAATACAAAAAGAGATTCTTAAAAGCAACAAGAGAAAAGCAGTTAGTTACCTACAAGGGAGCACCCATAAGACTGGCACCTGATTTCTCCAAAGAAACTATTCAGGACAGAAGGGTTTGGTACAAAATATTCAACGTGATGAAAATCCAGGATCTACAATCAAGAATACTTTATCCAGAAAAGCTATCATTTAGGGTTGAAGGACAA